>CM014735.1:70208593-70250027 GCA_004329165.1 Spatholobus suberectus
CTTGGAGAAAAGACAAATTATAATAAATTTCAATGGAATTAATATTTTTGAAAACAATATTTGCTCATTTAAAAATATAATTAATTATCTTCCTAATTTTAATGAAATTACATTTAATGTAATACTAAATATTTTAAAAAATGATACTTTTACTTATGTATACATATTTTAAAAAACAGCAACGCTATTTAGTACGAATAGAAACAATACGAAATGAACGAATTTCAATTATTAAGGTGATATTCTTTATTAAAATAAATATGAATTATATATATATATATAAAATAAATTTTTGGCAAAAAGCACACCTTCGTGTTATTATACAAAAATTCTATTCGTACCAAATAACTTTTTCCTTAAAAAAATTACTAAATACAAATATCAAAAATATATAATTTAAACAAACCTGTGCAAGACACGAGTTTAAAATCTAGTGTATATGTAAAAGAGACTTAAACAAAAAGTTAGTCATTGATCGAAGGCTTCAATTTTACAATAGTCTTTGATCCGATATAATTAAATTTAATGAACCTAATTGTATTTAATGAAGAATTAAATTGCTCACATTAATGCTATTTATTATACAACTTTGATAATTAAATATTAATTTTGATATTAAGTGGTAGCATGCTATTTATTGTACAATTTTAATAATTAAATATTAATTTTGATATTAAATAGTAACATTACATATTATATTTATACTTTGGCTCAATTTTTTAAAATTAGTTACTTAAAAATATATTTCACGAACAATAGTAATTAAAGGTAATGATTTTATAAATATATAGTTAAATTTAAAACAATTCACAATATGTTATTTAATTAATAATTATATAAGGATAGAAATTAATAAATAAATTATTATGTGTTTGTGTGTGTGTGTGTATCATCATACTTTATTTTTTAATTTAGTTATTAAAATATATTTCATAAACAATATTAATTAAAAATAATGATTTTATAAATATGTATTTAAATTTAAAATGATTATATACCTATGAAAAATAGACTAGAACTAATGTGAGCCATTGATGGATACTTAAATTTTACAATAGTCATTGATCAAATCTAATCAAATTTAAATGACCTAATTATATTTAACAAAATTTAATTGTATTAACGAATACATAGTTGTTCGCCTAATTAGATTTAACGAATTTAATTATATTAAATTAGTATTTAATGATATTAAAATGAAGAATGAAACTGTTTTTAAATTCAATACTATTTATAGCTATTAATTAAATTTAATATTATATTATCGTGTCTAACTTTTATTCATTAGATTGATAGATTGCATTTTCTATATAAGCTCAAGCAAAATGCTACAAGAATAAGCATTTTGGTTTCTCTTATTATGATTTTAGTAGTTTTTGATAGTTTACTCATTGATATCTCTTATTTAAGACCAGTAACATTTTGGTATATCATTGCACAACTTTATTCTATTGATCAACCCTTTTTTCTAACATTTTAAAGTAATTTTCTTGGTATAGATTCATTAGTCTTTTGCTAAATATATTCTTTTATGCTATTTTTTTATATTGTTTGTTTTAGAGTAATTATATGTATTCTATTATAGGGAGAAATATTGCACATAATTTCAAGACAATTTTGTATGAAGGAAAAGTATATATGATTAAGAATTTTTTGATGTTAAAGTATAAAGACAAATTTAGGTAAAATGTATATAGCAAATTCTAATACACAGACCATAAATATGAAATGTACCCTTTATTTTTGTTACAATTTTTTTTAGGTTGCAATTGGATAAAGAAAAATAATGTAATAAGGAGCAAAACTAGTTTTTGAAGTTCTAGAAATATATTAAAAAAATTAATTTTATAGGAAAGTTTTTTAGTGTTTGTTCAATTGATGGTTAACATGTTTATGTATGTGCAACCAAATACAATGTGCAATTAGTAAATTTTTTTATATAATCAAATTCAATTCAATTTGCGTGAATTTTATTTCATTTTACATATTATTTTTTGCGTTGTTAACACTTATCATAAATTTAATTTGAATCAAATTGAAAAAATTATTAAATCAAGTTTGTATGTCAATTTAAAAAATACCAAGAAAAAATATTTTAGCAATAGAATTGATTATAATTAGTATACGACCTACCAATTTTGACTTTTGCAATACCCTAATTTGATTAAATGTTGATTTTTTTTTTTTGCAAATTTTTTTCAATAAATATGAATTTGAAATTTGCAATATGAGACTTTAGCAAAATTGTATTAAATAGAATTATTAATTGTATTAAATATGTATTAAATATGAAGTTGAATTTTGATGTTAATTTATACCAAACTTCATAAAAGTTATTTCAAAATTTAGTCATTGAATAAAAATAACAAAACATAATAATTAATAAAAAATTTATAAATAAATTAATAATATAAAAATATGAAAAAAATTACATAAATATGAATTAATATTTACCAATAAAGAAATCATAAGAACTATTTACAAAATAAATAATGATCAATTAATTAATATTAAAACTCATAAATAATGAAAAATATCTTTAGTTATTATTGTTCATAAAACATATATTAAAGTAATAAAATTAAAAAAATTAAAATAAACTTAAAAAATAATTAATGTAATTTTTTATGCTTTTACTGTATTATTTTTGAAAATATATAAATAATTTTTTTGTCCTTTATATATTATTAATTATTGTGTGCCTTTATTAATTATAATACGTAATTAATTTTATTTTTTATTTTTGAATAAAAATTATTTTTCTATTGTAGGAATAAAAATATTCTATTATTGCATGTATCACTATCAATTTATATATTGTTTTTTATATATTTTTTTCATATTATCTATTATTTTTACAATAAATATAGTTAAAAAAATTTAATTATAAAAACATAAAAAATACATGTTAATATAATATCCACAATAACAAAAATGAACACTCAATTTTATATATTCTTGAGGTTTACTTTTATTAAAGAATTAAATTGATTACATTAATGATAATTATTACACAATTTTGATGATTGAAAGTTAATAATAATAATAATAATAATAATAATAATAATTATTATTATTATTATTATTATTATAAATAAAGCCCTTTCAAATTTATAAGGGTCAATAATATTATAATTTTTTATTCTTATAATTTCAGACCTTAATAATAATAATAGTAGTAGTAGTGCATTAAATTGATCAATTAAATAGTACATAATCAATAATACCAATTAAATTTAATATTAAAATAATATACAAATAAGAGGTCAACTACAACAACAACAACAACAACCATAATAATAATAATAATAATAATAATAATAATAATAATAAAGTAGTTCTTTCATAATAGTCAATTATAAAACATTATATTTTTAATTCTTATAAATTCATACCTTAAAAAATAATAAATACCCATTACATATCATAAATATAAAATAGTTGTAGAGTATTCAATAATAGTAAAGTTATTATTATTAACAATGTTGTCTTTTTGAATCCAAGAATGAGAAATAACATATGAAAAATAGCATGTAATAATATTAAAAAAATTAGTAACACATATAAATAATAGTTTTTATTTATAAATAATCCTTATAATAATTAAATTATCAGATATAAAGTTTGAAATATATAATAAACCTTATAGATAAATAACTTTAAAAAATAGCAAGTAATGAAATTAAAATCAAAGAATAAATAATAATAATAATAATAATAATAATAATAACAATAATGATGATGATGATGATAGAAAAATCTCATTACACTGATTAAGAACATTCAATTTATGTCGCAATGTGATTAACCAACTCAACTTCAACAATATCACATAATTAATTAATATCTTCAAAATGATTGAAAATATAATTTTAAAATAATTAGCAATTATATCTATTTAATAAAAATCACACTATTTCAACAAATTCAAAATAAATTTTAATTTTTACAATATTTAAAAATTATTAATTATAAACACATAAAAATTAAGCACATGTTAACATAATATCCACAATAACAAAAATAAACACGCAAATTTAAATAATTATATATTACACATTCATATTTATTATATTTACATTCTTTTTGAATTTATACATTTCATATAAGTATTGTATCATTATTATTGCTTGGAGAAAGAAAAAACCATAATAAATTTCAATAAACTTAATATTTTTAAAAACAATATTTGTTCAATTAAAAATATAATTAATCATCTGCCTCAATTTTAATATAATACTAAATATTTTAAAAAATGATACTTTTATTTATGTACGTATATTTTAAAAAAAATACTAAATACAAAAATTAAAAACATATAATTTAAATAGACCCATGTAAGGCACGGGTTTAAAATCTAGTGCTTTCGTATAAGAAAGGTCCAAGCTGCTCACTGGCTTGCAAGTTTCAATATCTGTTTCAAAATTTGAAGATAAACAGGATTTAATTGCTAGACTAAATCAAAACGGCCACTTAAATTATTATCATTAATTGCTACCAAAGGTACTGGAGGCATCCTAGTAATAAAATCTAATGTACTTATACATTATGCATTATTATAGTAACAAGAATATTTAATCCAAAGGTGAGGAATTTAGAGTATTTAATCCAAAAGGGTATCTCACAGTTCAAGAAAATTGTAAGTTAATCCAAAGGTACCACTGTTGCTAGGATTAATTAAGTTCATAGAAAATGTTTTCCAAATGGATTTTCAACATTTTAGAAAACTTTAACCAACAGGAAACCAACATACTAAGATAATAACAGATCATGCTCAAAGTATTAGATATCTTAATTTTAATCAATCAATTCAGCAATAAGTTGAATTAAGAAGCAGATTGTAATTGTCAACTTCCAAATCTGACCACCTTACATATTATCTATGTACACACGTTTGTATCAGACTCTGTAACTGACCACAAATTATTAGGACACAAGTTATACCCACTTATGTTTTTAATAGATAGCTGTAATATCAATATTGAGAACCATATTAAAGGGAATTTTATAAATGGACTTGTTTATAATATTGAGAAGATCTCCCCTTACAAGTATCAGCGTCAGAAACAGCACCATAAGATGTTAATATCTTTGAAACGCTACTAGTACGAGATGGTAAATTGTAACTTCAATAACATGACAAGAATCCTGAAAACTCTCCCTCTTAATCTATACATATAAAAAGAAAACAACAGGATTTAAAGTTGTAGGCATAGCTGAAGTAAATGTAACTAAATATGCTGCAAATACTACATATTTATTTTTGGTCCTGTGCTTCAAGCTTGCAGAGAAAAACCTCACAAATTCAATGTTAAGATGTGTTACTCAATCTTGCAAAGATTTCCATATCTGAATCGGTTTAAGAGATATTTTCTTCATTACACTTCATTGACAGAATATTACAAAGCTTCTTTCTGCACTATCTTTATATTGAAAACCAACAATTAAGCCAAATTCACCAAGTTGCAGCCTCCTTAAATAGATTTCCATGACTCCATCCAGCAGCAATCAGCCCCATTGAATCCTTAGCCGGTTGCGGTAGAGCATTATGTGGCTATAAAAGGTTTTAAACTGCGGTTGCGATCGCAGTTTCGTCAGGTTCTTTGATATTGCTGAAAATTGTAGACAAATATGCGCCATGCAGC
The DNA here is from genome assembly GCA_004329165.1 of Spatholobus suberectus. NCBI lineage: Eukaryota > Viridiplantae > Streptophyta > Magnoliopsida > Fabales > Fabaceae > Spatholobus > Spatholobus suberectus. Next base: position 70,214,239 of record CM014735.1, read on the forward strand.
CACAATTGCTGTCACAGAGACCCCACAAACCTTGATGTTGCGGCCCAAATCACGGTCACAAACTGTTTTTTAAAACTTTATACCTTTTTTTTTGTTAGGGAGTATGGTATTCTAGACAGTTCCAAATTCTTCTATTTAATCGCGTCTTGTTGCCAAGGGAGTAACTTCAGCAAGAGGAGTTGAAAGAGGTGTTGGCAGTGGCGAATTTCGACACATGGGGCACGAGAGGTTTACCTGCAACCACCTATCAATGCAATCTCTATGAAACAAGTGACCACAATCAGGTAGAAGCTTCATCCAGTCTGTGTCCTTGTAATCTGCCAAACATATTGAGCAACAAGATGTTATTGTTTCTGAATCAGGCTTATGCTTCTTGGCTTCGGAGTACAGCAGCACCGGATAATTGTTCGCAACAGAGTTTTCTTGACGAAGAACTTGAATAGTTAAGGCAGAATCAAGCTCCATGTTGGTGTTAGCAGTGGCACTTACTTGCCTGTTTGGCAAGCTTCTGCGGTTACAGTAAAAGGAAACGAGACTCACGACAGTGATCACTAGGAGAACCCCTAGAGATAACCCAACTGAGTAAAATAAATATCCGTTCTGCTCCTCTGAAGGGTTGTCATCAGAATTGGAAGTGCTGTTCATGATCCTTTCAGCTGGGGCTGTCAATTTTCACCCGATAGGAATGAGGGATAAGAAACTTTAAAAGCAATCCTTATATTAATGTTGTCTTCAAGTTCTTGAATTAGATAATGACACGTGGATATTGTTTCTAATGTCAAATAGCCTCTATTTAAAAGGGTTGTCTAAGTTACCTAAAATAAAATAGAATTAAACAATTTCATTAAAAATGATTGGTGGAATTCTTTATGTATTTAAAGATAGTTAGTACAATATAAATTTTTTTACCAATCATCTTTAATAGAATTGTTTAACCTCATTTTTACTTGAGATAAATTAGACAATTTCATATTTAAAATGTTGAAGAATTTGAAAACAAAAAAAAAAACACTATTAATCGTCATTATTTAATTTGAGAATTTGATGACAAGAATATAAGCAGTACGAAGTAAATTTTAATCGGATTGGGCTCCTCTAAAGTGAGCAACTCATGATAAAGTAGGTAATCTTAATTGTTGATGAAAAAATCAACAATTAATATTATGTGCACATTCATAACAAATTATAAACGCGTTAAAATATTAGTGGATGATTTTTTTTCATCAACGAACGATATTATTTTCTTTACCTTTAGGAAAGATAAATCCATTTTATCCTTATTTTGTGCTAACATACCTTGGGGTTGAGTTTCTGCCCAGAAGAGATTAATTAATGTCAACGTAGAGTTTTGATTTTTTCCTATTTGGATTGGAAAGGGAGGTTATATTGACTGAATAATATAAGAACATGTGCGCTGTAATCATATTCATGGACAAAAGAAATAAGATGGCAACTGTGGAGGAGTTATTATATGGGGATGGTAGTACATATAATTCATACTATCTGTTACTGGTGAAGGCCAAATACATCTGTCATTTGACTCATATTTTACCCTCAACTTGCCTTTAAGTCAAGTATACCTATGAAGAGACGTCATGTTACGAGAGAAAGAAAAAAATAGGAGTGCAAGGTGTTACTATTCTATTGATGCATAAGACTGTCACATATGAATGGTTCGCTAATCCACAAAATAGTACATAATTGGTGTTAATGTCATTAATTATATTTGACAAAACAGAAAAATCACACCAAGAATGTGAAGTTTTGTGGTGGCGTATTTTATATGAAAGTCTTATAATTGGGCAAAATCAATGTACGCATGCATGCTTCATATGATTTGCTGCGAATTTTGACTTTGGCCTGTCATCGGCTGTCATCGCATGTGTCATTGATCGCTGTATAAATGATCAAGAGAAATCAATTTTGAAAAATTGGACAAAGGTTTCCCCAGATGGAACTAGAATTACCTTTTTAAGCTATATGGAATTAATTCAACTGGGAGTAAAAGTGATTAGATAAAGCCCTCCCCAAAATTACAACTTCAAGATTTGATCCTTTATATTATTACAATAAATAAAAATTAATTAAAATATATTAAGAGTGTAACTAATTTTTATATTAATATCTAATAATAAATTATTATATAACTAAAAATATTAACTTTTGTAATAATTACTTTAAAAATCATATAAAGAATAATTTCTAAGTAAAAGTAGCAAGACCTACATTAAGAATCAAAAACAATTATTGCCAATTTTTTTAGCAAACATTCTGAAAAAGAAAAGTTCTAGCCATTTAACATTATTTGTAAATCATTAATTATACTCTGGATACCCGAGAAGACATTAAAATAAATGAAATCGATATCTCATATCGACTCATTTAGCACGACCATGCATAACTGTCTTATTCTATCAAGAGGGCCCACAGATATTACTCTTGTTACAAAGGATGGACAAATCCATTAATGGAATAACCTGGTAGGGAGGAGCGAAAAAGAACTAAATTTCATTCTTTTTTATTTTGATTACAAAAGACTGGTTTTTATACAGTCACAACTGATATCAATCGGTTAATGACCCTACTTAATGTGCGTAACAGAATAACAAACATACTTAAAATGAATAACAGACAAAAGACAGAATACAAAACATAAATGGCCAATATCTAATACTCTCCCTCAAGTTGGGAGGTATATGTTGAGAGTGCCCAACTTGGATAGTAATGTTGAGAAATGTTGATGAGATAGAGCTTTAGTGAACAAGTTTGCAAGTTGCTGCTAAGTGGGGAGGTAGATCAATTTGAGCAATCCTGAGTATACATGTTCACGAATGAAGTAACAGTCAATGTCAACATGTTTGGACCGATCTGAGGAGGCGGGATTTGTGGCTAATTGAATTGTAGATTTATTGTCACATAGGACCATAATTGAGGAGATAGGAATCTCAAAGGTGTGAAGCAGTTGCTTTAACCAAAGGAGTTCACTAGTTAGACAGGCCATGGACCTGTATTCAGCTTTTGTAGAGGACCTGGCAACTGTAGGTTGTTTTTTTGATTTCCATGCTATCAAGGCATTGCCTAAGTAGACACAAAACCAATAGTGGATCTATGGGTCATAAGGCAGCCACCCCAATCAGCATCAACATAGGCTAATAGTTTTGTGTTGGATACAACAGGAAACAAAAGTCCTTGTCTAGGAGAAGACTTAAGGTATTGAAGTATTTGATAGGCAGCACTAAGGTAAGGAGTTTGAGGTTGTGACATGAATTGGCTGAGTCGATTAACGGCAAAAATGATATCAAGTCTTGATATGGTCAGGCACATTAAGCGACCAAGAAGTCTGCGATATTGAGTAGCATCAATCAATGGTTCCCCATCATTGTCATTTAGCTTCAAATTAGGATCCATGGATAGCTTGGCTGGTTTGGAATCAAGGAACCCAGTGTCATCCAACAGTTCTAGTGTATATTTTCTCTAACAGAGATGGATCCCCTTAATAGATTTGGCAATCTCAAGACCGAGGAAATACTTGAGATCTCTTATGACTTTCAACTTAAAGGTTTGCTGTAACCTGATAATGCCTTGTTGAATTAAAGAGTGTTTGGGGTTAGCTATAATAATGTCATCGACATACACCAAGAGAATAACCAAGGATGGACCTGAGTCACGACTAAACAAGGAGTAATCTTTAGTAGACTGTTTGAAGCCATGAGAAGTGATGGCAGTGGAAAATTTTTGAAACCACTGTCTAGAGGCTTATTGGAGTCCATAGAGTGACTTATTTAACTTGCAAACAAAATTCTCCCCCTGAGCTGGATAACCTAAAGGAAGGTGCATATAAACTTCTTCGAAGAGGTCCCCATTTAAAAAGGCATTGTTGATGTTGAGCTAGGTCATAGACCAATTATTTTGGGCTGTAAGAGCCAGGAGAACTCTAACAGTGGTTAGTTTTGCCATAGGTGAAAAGGTATCAGTGAAGTCAATCCCAGCTTGTTGGGTGAATCCTTTGGTAACAAGTCGAGCCTTGTACTGGTCAACAAAGCCATCAGAATGAAACTTGGTCTTAAAAATCCATCTACAGCTAATGCTTTGCTTTCCAAGTGGGAGAGAAATAATGGACCACGTATTGTTGGCCTCAAGAGCTGTGATTTCAGCAGCCATAGCATCTGTCCAGTGGGAAAGTTTGATTGCTTGATGATATAATTGGGGCTCGTAATAGGTGTTGACTTGGTACACAAAGGAATGGTAAGAGGGGGAAAGGTGACAATATGAAAGATGAGCATCAATGGGGTAGGTAACGGAATGTACATATTCTTGGAGATATGTGGGGGGTCTGTGTGTTCTAGATGATCTTCTGGGTGGATCAAGAGTGGGTTTAGGGATAGGATTACTGTTTATGTAGTGAATGGGAGATGTGGGTGGTTGAGAATGATCAGGTTGAGAAAGATTAGGTTGAGGAAGATCAAGAATTAGTCGTGGGAGTACAATAGATTGGAAGGGATCAAGTTGAGTTACATTGATGGATGTATGAAAAGGGAATTAGTCCTCATGGAAGACCACATCTCTAGAGATAAAAACTTGTTGGCAGCCAAGTCATATAGTCGGTAACCTTTGTAGCCTGGTGGATACCCCATGAAGACAGTAGGAGTAGACCTTGGTGAGAACTTGTTTCTTTGATGAAGTGGTGTGGCAACATGGCACAAGCATCCAAATACCTTGAAACTAAGGTAATTGGGTGTTTTTCCATAGAGCAGCTTGTAAGGTGCTTTGTTCTTTAGTGAAGGACTAGGAGTTCTATTGATGAGAAAAGTTGTAGTAGTGATGCATTCTCCCCAAAAAACAATAGGGACTTTAGATTGAAATAATAGGGATCCAGTCATGTTGAGCAAATGTTGGTGTTTTCGTTCCACCACCGAGTTTTGTTAGGGGCGATAGGGACAACTGAATTGATCAATGGTGCCTTTAGTTAGTAAGAATTCTGTGAGAGCTAATTCTTTGGCATTGTCGGATCTTAGTTGTTTGATGGGTCTATTAAAGTGTGTCTTGACATACTTGAAGAAACTTTTGATCAAAGTAGGAGCTTCAGACTTAGATTGCATAAGGTACAACCATGTGAAGCGGCTACAATCATCGACTATGGTCAAGAAGAAATGCTTGCCATCATGTGTGGCATTATGATATGGCCCCCAAATGTCACAGTGAATTAGATAAAAAATGTTAACAGAAAATTATTATGAGACGTAAAGGAAAGTCTATGAAATTTAGATAAAGGACACACGATGCAATAATGGGAATTATACGAAGCATGTGAATTCAAGTCCATTTTTATTACAAAAGAGTTTAAGAACTTTGTTTGACACATGACCAAGCCTAAAATGCCAAAGTCTAGATTCATTTATTGAAGAATTAAGAGATACATTGCAGCAAGTAACAGGCACAGGATTAAAAAATGTGATCTAAAAATATAGAGGCCTTGGTGAATGTCACCCTTGCCAATCATCTTTAGGTGCTTGTGATCCGGAATAACAAAAGAATTATGGTCAAAGACAATTGAGTAAGTAGAGTGAGAAAGTAAGGCACTTATGGATAACAAATTAATGGAAAAAGTGGGAATATAAAGAACATTATGAAGTAAAATTTCGGGTGTTAATTGAACAGTGCCAATGCTAGCAACTTGGATTAAAGAGTTATTTGGTAAAATGACATATTTATCTTGTAATGAAATAAGGGAAAGAAAACATGAAGAATCATGAGTAATGTGTGAGGTGGCACCCAAGTCAACAATCCAAGTAGTTGGGCTAGATAAAGAGGATGAAGTAAACAATGAAAGGGCCATACCAATAGTGGAAACATCAGAATGTGTGTTGTCGGGTTGGGTCACGTGAATGCGAGCTAGTTGAGTCTGAAGCAGGTTTAATAATTGTTGACACTGTTGGGGAGAGAAAGGCATGTCAGAGGGGGATGCATTAGTGATAGTGTTGACCATAGAGGCTTTGTGTTTCTTGTGCCTTGGAGGGTACCCATGTAATTTGAAGCATTTACCTTTGGCATGGCCAAACATGGTGAGCACAAAGAGGCCTATCTTTTTTGGTAGATTTGTTCTTGGCGAAGTGGGTTGGATAGTATAAGTCATGTCAGATGGGGCAGGGTTGGTGGAAATGCCAACTTCACGATGCTTTTCATCCTATGCAAGTAAGGAGAACACCTTGTTGATGGGAGGGATGGAGTTCATGAGGAGAATTTGTCCTCAGATGTGAGCAAACTGTGGATTAAGTCCCATTAAAAAATCAAGACATATTCTTCTTGATAGTGATCGATTAAGGGCTAAACACCACCACAGTTGCATTTGTGAATAGGTCGATATTCACCAAGCTCTTCCCAAAGGGTTTTGATCTTGGTGAAATATTGACTGATGGTTAAAGATTCTTGTTTGTAATTGAGCGATTCTTGCTTCAACTGGAAGACACGAGGCCCATTGTGCTGGCTGAACCTATCTTCGAGATCGCTCCAAATGGTGGCGGCAATCGAAGAAATGATGACGCTGGCATTGATCTCCTTAGAAACAGAGTTAAGGAGCCAAGAAGCTACGATACTATTATTGCATTCCTAAGAATGTAGAGCCTTGGGATTTGACGCATTCGGTTACTTGATGGAGCTGTCCGCGAAGCCAAGCTTATTCTTGGAGGTGAGGGCTATGCGTATGGCATGTCGCTAGGAGTTGTAATTGTCCCCCATAAGAGGTTAGGTGACAAGAACCAGGCCTGGGCTATTCGAGGGATGAAGATAGAAAGGGCTGGTAGAATCCTCCATGACTGGAGCAAAGAGGATAACAACCGAGAGTAACAGCTTATGGAAAAAAGTCTTTTGATACCATATTAAAGGACTAACCTAGCAGGGAGGAACGAAAAAGAACTAAATTTCATTCTTTTTGACTTTGATTACAAAAGACTAGTTTTTATATAATCAACTAATATCAATCAGTTAATGACCCTACTTAATGTGCCTAATAGAATAACAAACATACTTAAAAGGAATAACAGACAAAAGATAAAGAATACAAAAACAGAAATGGCCAATATCTAATAAAATCCCATCTAGATCACTCACATCCCTTTTCATGATTTGTTCTATGCCCAATAGCCAGCTTTATAATCATCTTATCATAGGCAATGTTTGATGGCATTAAAACATACAACCCTTCATATAGGAGTTGTAGTGACTTTCAGGTTTAAGGACTGCAAACACCATAGTCACTTTGAGAATCACTCATGGCATTTTCATAACTCTTCTATATAGCGTCCTCATAATGGGTCAATCTAGTACATCATTATACTTAATCATGTACCCATGTGAAGAATTGATATCTCATATCCATGACCCGTGATATGTGGTCATCAGTTCACTCACATACTAGTCTTAATGTATTATTATTGTCCGTGACAATAATACTTAACTAGGGATATTTAAGTATAAATTATTCTATGGACTGTATTATGTTCCAATACATACATAATAAATGAAATGCCTCATATCATTAATAGATAAACAAAAGAAGATACAAATGTAAACCATAAAGTATTGGCCTCTAGAGCTTACACCAACATCTTCATCATAATCAAATTCAGATTTAGAGTTTACCTTTAACGATTCATTGTTTGTGTCATCCACGAGATCTATATGCCTTTTCAATTGTTTTTTCCCTTTTGAGTTAATGTTATCTAGGTCCTCCTAAGTGGCTATCATACATTTCTTTTTCTTCTTAGAGAACCATTTTCACATCAATTTTGGATAGTCATCTTTCATGTGTTTTGACTTTTTACATTTGAAGTAGACGTTCAATATTTTTGTCTTCTATGGAGAGCTTCTTATTGGGCTTCTCCTTTGTATTTGAGTAAAACTTGTATTTCCCTTTCTTCTTAAACAACCTTTTGAACTTTTTAGACATAAAGGAAATCTCATTGTCTTCACCTTCAAATGATGAGCTTTCACTACTTTCTTCATAATCTTTAATTACTTCCTTAGCCTTTGTTGGAACCAAAGACGTAGAAGCGTCTAAACCCTCAAAGTTTTGAAGATAACAAACTTATTAATAGTCAAGTTTTTGTCTAAGGACTAACCTTGTCACAGCAAACAAGTTACTCTTAAATGGACCGTCCAGTAGACGTGCTAAAGAAGACCGTCCAATTGATGTGCTAAAGAAGACCGTCCAGTTAACGTGCTAAAAAAGACAGTCTAGTAGACGTGCTAAAGAAAACCGTCCAGTAGAAGTACTGAAGATGACCGTCCTAAGCTAAAGCTTGTCTCTTAAAACAAAATCAAATATCAGATGCATTCAAACAAAAGCTTCCAACGATAAATCTTCAAACAGCTAAGTCCTATTTAAACATCCAATTTACTTATGTTTTTTTTCCTCAAAACTAACATATTACCATTCTAGTGATCTAATGTTTAAATTGTTTTGAATCATTAAATGTAATTAGATTCACTCTAGTGCAAAGGCACAGCAAAACAGATAAAGCAAGTCAACTTATCAAGCTGCCATGCCGAATGAAGAATGTTTAGAAAAGCAGACTGCCAGCACAGTCCTGTGCTTTCCATTTTAATGCAAGTCTAAAAGCTGCCACGCCTGATCTTTCTGAAAGCATGGTTTGCACGCCTCTCCTTGTATAATGAAGTCAAGTCTTCCACAACGAATCTTTTTCCCTGAAGACTATATATATGCACCAAGGAAGAAGCGAAAAATAGAATCGCGATACGTGCTAACTTGTGACAATCTCAGAGAGACATCAAAAGCCTTCTATACTTTATCTAGAAGTGTCCATTGGACGATAGTGAAAAAGTCTTGTAAAAATATTCTGAGTGTTTGAGCTTAATCTTTCAAATCCTCACTACATGAGTTGATACCTTTGTATAAACACTTGTTTATGTTGTGAAAGCCTGGAGAGGCTTAGTGAAAAAGAATACTTGGGTTAAGCAATCTAGAGTGATTGCCTTATAAAGCCTAAAGAGGCCGCAAACAATACTTGTAACCTAAGGTTGGTTAGTGGATACCTTCTGGGTGAAGGGACTGAACGTAGCTCAAGTTGAGTGAACTAGTATAAAAATTCTTTGTGTTATATTTCTCTCTATCCCTTAGCTTGAAAACGCTTTCAAACTTATTTATATTGTTTTAAAAAGTTTTAAACACACAATTCAACCCCCCTTCTTGTGGCTTTTTCTATTTCAGCCTTGATGTAACACCCTAACATTTTCTTTCTAATTAATATGTATAATTATTAGTATTATTATTAATTTTTGTTTTGCTCTGTTTTTTAATAAAATGGTATTTTGGAAAAAAGAGATATTGAGCCTTTAAAATGGGGTTTTGTGATTAAAATATTTTTATAATCTTTAAAAACCTTTTTGTTGGGCTTAGTCTCCATAAACCCAAGTTATCTTTAAGAGCCCCTTAAGTTTCTTAAAACCTAACCCTTTTCCCTTCTTTTCTTTTTACCTCTTTTGGAAACCATGTTGTTAAAGTCGTCATAGCCATGAAGGGAAAGACCAAGGAGGCAATGCTGCACCATTTGCATCCTCTTGTTGGAGATTGTCTCTTTCGAGGTAAGGGGGAGTGAGTTATTTCGCTCATGGGTTTGGCTTTAGTCGTGGTAGGCGGTTGGCCCTAGACCCCAATTACTTGTGAATTGTGTGATTATGTGTAAAAAGGAATGTGATTTTCCCCAATCATTGATGCATTTTATAGTAATTTCCATGTTTGAATTGTGTATGTGGACTATCATGAAGTGTTCTTCCTTTCCCCCTTTGTGCCTAAGTTAGGGATTTGATGGGTTTTCGAGAGATTAAGTATGATTGGGGAGTTCATAGAGTAGATTAGGTGTTTAAAAGTGTAATAGAAGTGTTTTAGGGGTGATTGGAGTGTTTAGGAACCAAAAATAGTCTTGTTTTGTAATTACGTGAACCCTAGCAATTTTGCAGAAATTGCAATTGCCAAGTTAGAATTTGGTGCTAAGTGTGAGAGAGGCAAGGAGCAACCCTTGACCTTCTGGAGGTGTGGCACTAAGTGCAAAATTGATGCTAAAAGTGGTGGCGTTAAGCGCTAGAATTGGTGTTAAGCGTGAGTATATTAGTGAATTCCCTACATAAGTGGCGCTAAGTGCTAGTCTTCTGGCGCTAAGCGTGAACCTTCCAGAAAGTTGGTTTGGAAGTAAAGTGAAGTGGCGCTAAGTGCCAAAGGTCTAGCACTAAGCGTGACCCTTTAAGACACCAAAGTTGATGTCCCAGTTAAGAGTAAAGGATTATAAGTTTATGTTGGTGCCTTCTAAGCTTACCCCTTGTATGATTGTTATTGCTTTGATGCCTTGTTAGATCTATATCTTGTGGTTGTTACTTGCCTTGAGAAAATGTGTATACTGTTAACTTGTGGTTAATGCTCTATGATAAGAACCTATGGATTTTTATGAGCATTGTATGTAATCATGCATCATGACATTTGAGTTAGATGGAGAAAGAAAATATATAAAAATTTGGTTGGTGAAGGCCGAGATGGGTTGTCTAACCCTAGCCTTCGGGCTGATATCTGGTTGGGAAATTCCGATGGCCCATGTTGATCCCATGAAGCTAAAGCGTACTGGCAAAACTAGGTAACCCTAACTAGTCAATAAGGAATATCATTCTAGTTAAGAGTGCAAAAGCCAAAGGCATCGGTACCGATTATGCTTCTTATGATCATGCATGTACTCCAAGACTATTTTCTATGAACTTAGATTGGTACCACATGTGCATGAGAAGTGGAAGCTAAATTGCATTGCATGTGCACCCTAGTATGTATATGTTAAGTTCTTAGAAATTAGTATTACTCTAATTGTATGCTTGTGTTTGTGTGTTCTACCTGTTTCCATTATTATACTTTGAGCATGATGTGAGTTGTATCTCATTCCCTTGTTTCCTGGTATTTTTTTGTCTATGTTTGTGATATACAAGTGATGTCCAACGAGATCCTGAGGAAGAGTCTTAGAGTAGAGGCATTAGCCTCGTTGTAGTTTATTTTATTGTTGCTTTGGGTTCGTATACTTTGATAGGATTGTGACATCGGAGCTGAATTAGATACCTTTTATTTGTAGCTTAGTTTTAGTATTCCTTACATTATGGTTTTTAGTTGAGTTTTTCTTTTGAAACAGATGTATGGCCTTGAGAGCCAAAGTCGTTTATTTTAATTCATAAGACTTGATTTTAGTATAATGAAGTGTGTCTATGATGTCCTTTACTGGGTAAAGAAAAGTTTTAAAGTATTGCTTATTTTGCAAATTATTATTAAATTAGCTTCTGCAATAATCATATATATTAAAAAGTGATTTAGGGTAGAATGTGTCACACTTAAGAACTTTGGAAGTTGATCTCTTCTTTAATTAATACTAGCTACATTTTTCTTTTCTAATTTCCTACTCTCAGAGCAATGGAAGTATTTTCTTGACACCTTTTTTGTGGTTTTGGATAGAGTTCATGAATCTTAAGAGATCCAAGTAACTTATCCATCTTCATGGTACTGAGAACACAAGCTTCCTTAATAATTGTGTTTTTTGGTTCACGCTTCTTAGGGAGATTATTTAAGAGATTTATGTTGTTTTCTTCTAAGGTGAACTATGTTCCAAGCATTCAAAATGGTTTAGAAATGTCCAAACATCTCACCAATAACCTCATGGTCATTCATTTTGAACATTTTATACTGTCTCGTAAAAAAGATTGTCTTTCTCTTTTAACGTCATCAATGCCTTCATGAGTGAAAGCAAGAGTATCCCACATCTTTTTTGTAGTTTTATAGATGAAAACTTTTATATTTAGTCCTGAATAGGGCAAAAGTATAAGGTATTTGGCCTTAGCATTGAGTTGCATCTTGTTGATTTCTTCCTAAGTTGATTGTGACTATAAAGTTGGATTTCCATTTTCTCTTTGAGGTTCAAAATCTCCCCTTATTATAACCTATCCAAGATTAGAATGAGAGGACCTAATGAACATCTTTATCATGTCTTTCAAGTAAGGATAGTTGTTTCCAAAAAAGGCTGGAGGCCTTATAATTGAAGCTTTTTCAGCAATGAATGGTTTTCTAGAATTGCCATGACAATTCGCGAATCTTCTCCTTGAACACTACAAAGTGTTCAAACCTAAAGGTTAAGCTTTGATACCAAATAGTAAAAGCACAAGGAAACACAAAAATTAGGGTTGAATTGTGTTTCTTAAATTCTTTTTGCAAATCTTTTATAAAACACAACTTAGGGAGATAAAAGCTAAGTTTTGAAAAAATATAAAACTTAGGTAAGACGAAGTGAAGGTATTATCTTATAAGAGAAAACCAAAAGAAAATTCTTAGTTTGAAATCAAAATATTTTATCACATATTCAACTCTCTTAACGTTAGTAATAACATAAGAAAAAGAGAAGAAAGAAAGGAACACAAATATTTATACTACTTCGTTTCACAACCCAAGACTTTGTCCAATCCTTAACAATCACCAAGATTTCTGCTATAACACACAATTACAGGAACCACGTTCTTCACTGTTACAAGTATTCTTTTAGCAAGCTTCTTCAAGCTTAACAAGCCAAGTATTCTTTCACTTGGCTTTCCAAAAACAATCACCAAGTATTCTTTCAACAAACATCTTCAAGATCAAAAACAAGTATTGTTCAACAAGCCTCTATAGGCTCAATCCTAAGTATCCTTTAAACTTGTCTTTCCATGCATTGTATCCAACTATTCCTTTAGCAAGCCTCTGTAGGCTTAATGAACTTCCTAAAGTTTGTAAGAAAAACATATCCCTAGACTATCTTTTTATAAGGCTTAGATAAAATAAATGATAGTATAATGCTCACAAAGTATTTACAAGGTTAGAGAGAATGTTCTTTCAAAATGATTACAAATAAATATGACCTAGTAAATGCAGTTGCAATGTTTGGGATCTCTACAGTTTGATGACTCTTAAGGCTTTTATAAATGAACTCAAACATAGTGGTGGGTTGAGAGCTTATTCTTCTTTAAAACGAACATTAGAATCCATTAATTGTTGCATTAAATGTTTTCTTATTGTAATAAAGTATTTGGCTTATCTTAATTTTTTATACTTTATCTACGTAGTAGGTAGGTAGAAGTTTTCAACTTTAGGCTTTTGTACAATGATTTTCTCTATTGTCATTTTTTTAGTGTGCCAAACACATCTATTTAGATATGAAAGTTGTTAAATTCTCTTTTTGTTGTTTCTTGTAACTAAGATGAGGACTCAAGCTTGTGGTATACACCATTTGGCTTTTTGATCTTTGAAATTCCTTGAGTTCTTGACAGTCTTCTTATCGGATAAAGTTCGGAGTATACTTACAAACAAAACGAGTTGTATTGCACCAAGTTTCTTCTACATAGGATGAATCAACTAAACTTTATCATAGAATAAACACTCTCTAATATTAAAGCTTTGGAATGAAGACACCTTCCTAGGACAAAATCTAATGAGAATAACGAAAAACTAGGACAAAGATGTTTTAGATCAAAAAATAAAAGGAGTAGAGGAAATATGAACACTTTGACATAATCTTTTCTTTATTCTTCACTCTCTCAATGAATACACATGTTTTTGCTTGTATTTATAAGCAAAGAACTCTTCATGACTGTTGGAGATGACCTAAATTTGAAATTTGAATTTCAAAGATACATGTAAAGTTTTGTCTTTAGATATTATTCACTCAAAAAGGTTTTGCTTTTTGAAGGTTAGGTGTCCCTCCTTCTAAATGTTGTTGAATCATCATTTTGTGTGGTGATTTTGAATATCCTTCATCTTTGATTCATGAATGAATAGCTTAGGTAGTGTGAGGACTTCGTTTCTTCCATCAAAAAGCTAAGTTGTAGATGATAAAGTCCAGTCAGCATTTTGATGTGCCTTTTGATTAAGAATGTTGATAGCTTTTTGAGTTTGCTTTCTGATACTGAAATATGCTTTTTGAAGTTCTTATTTTCTTTCACATGTTCTTTATAAAGTAGAACAATCTTCTCTAAATGATGAGGAAGCTATTGAGTAAAGTCAAGTATGTTTAGAAAACATATCTTATGTTCTTTAAATGAGTCTTTTTGTTGTAGATGATCTTGTTCTTAATTATGACATGTATCTAGACTTTAGAGCATTTGTTGAATGTATTTAGCACAAATCTTCATGAAATTAATCACCTATAGATATTTCTTTATACTATTTTGTTGATGTGTTGACTGTTGGTTACGAAACAAGCTTTTTAAGCTATGTTCCTAGTCTTTCATGCTTGTATTTCACATTTGGAGTAATTTTCTTTCTCCTCCTAGCATCATGCAAACTATATTTTTCTTATTTTATGATGCTAAGTTCTTGTGTTTCTTCATAAGCCTTATCTTTGACATAATCTCCGAAAAACTTATTAGTAGCACACATTCTAAGAGCTTAGCATTTGTCACAAGAAGTTTAGGTGAGAGAAGAGGTTAGTGGAGGTCATCTGAAACCTTGGAGACATTTAAGTGGGTGCCTACAAATGACCAAGTTTTGCACCCTCATATCGTGGAAACCTGACCGCTCTCGCACAAACAATTTCAACGTGACATTGTCGTATTCATGATCAGTTGCAATGTGTTGACTTGATTAACAAATACGACATGTGTCACCAAAGTTGTTATTGGTCGATATCATATTAAGATATTTATGTTGAGGGACACTACTGGTTGGATCACTTCACTAATGACTAACTCCATGAAGTAGAAAGGAGTCATGAGTTGCGTGCATGAATACATATTATTGCATATTTAACATTATTTATCCACTGCTTATGCTTTCCTTATATGTATATATATGTTTGTATGTCATTTGTCATGTTTTTCTACTAATACTTACGTATGGATTCTCATCCTTTTTGTATGCATGTATTTTATTATGTTCCATTTGGCAATGTTTCTCTATCCATGAGTAGATGGCACATCGTAACATGCACCTCAACACTTAAAGGATTATGTTCCATGGCCCTGTCATATGACGTGTTTATTTAGTACAAAGAAGGATGCTTCCGTGGACCCCAATTTGTGGATGTTAGGTTAGATAGATGGTTAGCTTATGCCATTTGGGTTCTCTCTTATTATTAATCTCTAGGTGTATGTTTTTTATGTTTTGTTGAAGTATGGTGATCTCTTTTAGGCTATTAGTGTATAACTTTTGCTTTAGGGTTCAGTTTTCGAATTTTATGACTGTTAGTTTATGATTGCACTTTTTGCTTATCTCTAACAATTAATGTAATGCCTTCAAGCAAATGACCATGTTTCTTTTATGCATTTTTATTTACAACATGTGATCTATTTACTCATGTTATGATTTAATTTGTTTTAAAGTTTTAAAGTATTACATATTATGAAGAGTTTTCCTTTTGGAAAAAAAATGTACATGCATTTTATTAATAATCAACTTAATATTTTTTACTAGTTGATTTATGATACAAGATTTGATTGATTTTGTTTGGTCAATGTAACGTCAAAGGATGTTACAACATGCCAATCTTCAAATTGTTTCTTAGTCTCGTGAACTATGGGAGAAATGGATATTTCATTGTCATAGAGATTTATCATTGTCACCATGGAAGACGTGCCAATGAAACAAGAATTCAAGAACAAAGTGATTACCTTTCTAACCTTGACCGTCACTAGTACTTGTTTTGTTGTCACCTTCTTCTATTTGCCTATTGGCTCCTTTTGCTACGTCTTTATTGCCTCCTTATGGTACTACTTTATTACGTCCTTCTGCTATTATTTTAAGATAAAACTTAGATGCAATTCTATATATGTTGTTGGTGCTGTTCTCCAATCAGAATTGGAGTTTCACCTCAATAATCCACATTGATGTTTAATGGAATCGTTTATTATGCAAATTACCAAGCTAAAACTCCAATTCTAACTGGAGAACAACTCCAACAACACATATGAAATTACATCTAAGTTTTGTCCTTTATTTTATTGCCACCATCAGTTGGTTGGATCACTTTCTTTGCCTTCCTCGATAATTACATATAAACATTTCTATTATTTAAATTTATGCACATGTCTTTTAACATACAAAGTATATGAAAAGGAAATGAATTGGGAATATCTTGCTTTACAAGCTTGAGTACTTGGATTTACAATTATACTTTTGCAGCTCCTATTATTGTGCATGTATTTATCATATGTAGTGGATATGTATGAAATATTTGTTCTCCTTAATTTTGTAGGATTTGGAACCTTATCCACCTTTCTTCGTCTCAATTTTTTTGCCCTCCTAAGTCCTTTCTTGTATAGGGGTGATAGCATCTCCTCACATTATACCATAGGCCACATGTCTTATCCATTAATTAGACTAACACAATGACTATAGCATAATTCATAACTTTGCCTTAAGTACCATTTGTTCACATAGTCCTTAAGATTATCCCCTATAAATGACATGACAACAATTGGATGCTTACATGGTATTCTTACCAAGTCCCAAAAATTACATGTTCAACTCTAAGTCCAAAACAAACCTACTCACAACTTGTGTGTGTAACTTCAAACTTTAGACCCCCTGTTGTAACACCTGTCTTTCTAATATGTGAATTAAACTTGATTGAAAATAATTACAAGAAAAAACATAAAATTTAGTTGAGAAAATTTAATTAAATAATTATGTATGATTTTTATTTTCAAGTTTCAATAGAAAATTTCACTAAAACTAGGATTGTGTTATAAGCTGGTAACGGAAGGTTTCACTGTGAAAATAAGCAAACAGTTAAGAAACCTATAGAATTAATCATAATTAATTATTATTAATTATAATTAAGTCCTTGTTAAAATTTTAATTAATTCTAACACCATTGATTAAAATAATTTTATTTTAATCCAATATTTGATTCTCAACTCAAGGAAGCTTTCTGGAAACGAAAAAATTTATCTAAGACATTTAAAATTATTCTCAATTGCCCAAATTAATTTTAAAGTTTCATTAACACATTAGATTGGTGATTAACACCAATATCCATGTTAATCATACTCTAATTAACCTTTTTCCACCTAATCCTTTCTTTATTATTTAATTATCCTATTAGCTTGTTATGGTAAGCAAAATTTGAAAAATCTTAACCATAAAAAGCTCCCTTTTGGACGCCCACCTAGCCCATCCTAGACTTCTTTGACAAGTTGATTGATTTTCTAAAAAGCCATTATCCAAGGTTTATTAAGAAGCCCACATCCATTGGTTATTACCTTGGCTACTTCCATCATTTAAAACTTAAGCATTTTGTGCTCCATTACTTCACTTTGGCCAAACCATATAGGGAAAAACCTCTCCTCCATTTGCTTCCATTTCCTTGCTCCAAAACCTCCATAATCAAGCCCTAAGTCAAGTTTAAGTATTGGTGCATTCACCCTTCAGTTAGGATTCCATTTGAAAGTTCATTTGAGGTAAGTTTTTCACGCCTTTCTTCAACACTTCTTCTAGCATTTCCTCTTCAATCTAAAGAACCCAACTTCTAACCATTTGTTCTTGGTTTGTTTCAAGAAAAACTCAAACCTTTGGTGGTTGCTATTTCACTTTATTTTTGAGAAGGTTCATTTCCTTCCATCCTCCACCTTCCAAAGCTTTGTGGTTGTTAAGCCTACTAGAGAAAGTAAAGAGCTTACTTTTCCTTTTATCTTCACCGAATAATTTGTTGCAAAATATGTAAATGTTGATTTGTTTGAAGTTCTTGTTGGTTGGTTATTGCTTTGGACATAAAGAGGCCATATTTGTTGAGCTTTTGTTGAAACCCTTTAAAAAACTATCATGCATTGTTTTATTTCTTTATCCACATGTATGACTTGATGTTTGGTCTTGAATAAATATGAATTATTTGAGCTTGTATGGTTTAATGTGTATTTGAACTTGTATAAGTGTGGTATGTATAAACAAAATTGTTTGGCTAGATTTTGTGTTCTATATGTTCCACAGAAATTTCCTTGAATATGGATGAATGTGTTTATTGTTTGGGGAAGTAAAAATGTTATTTTGCTACCCATATTGAAGTTACATGAGATAGGAATTGTTTAGAAATAAAAGAAGCCATAAAATACTTAAATCTCTTACGAATTGTAAATAATAAAATATTTAAGAAAATTTATGGAGGACCTCACTATTTGGAGCATAAAACCATGACTCATACGAATTGTGGACCTGCTATTGTAATGGATACAAAAACATTGACATGGAAAAGAGGTTGAAAATTCAAGATAAAACCCCTAAAGTTTAACCTTCAAATTAGTAATTTTAATGGGTTAAAATTACAAATAAAATTTAATAACATTACTTAACTTCATTAAATTGGTTAGGAACTAGAATTATCACTTTTAAGAACTTAGAAAATTAATTATGAATTTTAGAAAAGATTACTCAAAAGTAGGGCAAACTATCATAGTTTTGATCGAAAAATATAAATAAATTCAAAAAATGGTAAATATGTAATTTTATATTTTTAAAATTAATAATATATTTATTATGAACTAAAATGATTGAAAATTAAATTTTTAGACCTTATTTAGTATTTTTAATAAATGTGGAAAGAAATTAGTCAAAATAATATTAATTTTGATTCTTTATATAAGCAACAAATAACTAAATCATTAAAACTAATAAAAATAGTTAGGTTAGTTAATTTTAATTAATAATTATATAAATTTAAATTTTGTTTCAGAAATACCCTTGAAATGAAATGATTTAAGTGTTGGTTGTATTTAATGTCATTGCTCGTATCTCAAGAAGTGTTGCAAAATTTAATTTAAAACAAACAGCAAAATTGCTAGAAATCAAGATTTTCCACCAAAATTGCTAAAAACAAGGATGATGCATCCACTCATATGGGAAATTGGTACGTATCTTGTAAATAGACTTCTTAATAAATTAAGGGCGTAAAAAGAATTGAACAATTAATATATTTAAAAATAGGTCTTTATTTCTTATAATTAGGGAAAAAAAAATTCCCTCATTTGTCACTTATATAAAGGACCAGATGGAGTATTATTTTTGTGAAAAATTGTATAGAAGGGTAAATATGACTTTTAAAATTTAGAAAATTATTATCTAAGTTGAAGGTAATATATTTTAATGATATTTATTATGAAATTACAAATATAAGTATTTTTGGAATCAATTATAACTTTGTACCTATTCTAGTTAAATATTTCCTTATAAGGATAAAAATGTAATTTCACCTCAAAATAATTTTATAAAATTCTAGAAAAATTTCTAGAAATATAAAATAGTTGCATAAGCTTATTATAAAATTTCTAAATCAAAATAAATTTAATATAAAATTAAGGGTAATTCAGTAATTTTCTTATTTTATTTTATTTAAATATTTAAATTATATTTTCAAAGGTGTTGTATTTAATATAATTAACTTAAACTAAAGACATTTAAGATTGAAACTAAAACTTTAATAGGTTTCATAAATTGTAAAAACGCACGTTATCCGCTGATAAATGAAAAACATAAAATGTTAAGAGAAAACATTGGTGGAAAGTCTTTAAGAAAATTTCTTAAGATTCTTACCTTATATATGAATTATTTTAAATACTTGTGACCTAGTGGTAGTATATTTGTAGTATTACGAAGTTAGTTACCCTATGAAGCCAACATTAGGTTAATACGTAGGGTTGGGGGCTTATGTGTGTAGTCATTGTTGTTTAAATCCATGAGAATGATCTGAGTATTTAATAAAATAGATATGTGATTGTGAATATAATTGATGAATGGTTCATGCATACATGTGTAAAACAAAGGGAAACACAAGAAGGAGGTTGAATTATGTTTCAAATAGTTTTTACAAATCTTTTTCAAAAGACTGAGTTTAGTCTATTAATAAAATGATGTAAGGTGAAACAAAGGTTGAAACATAATATTAGTTAGTAAAGCAAGAATAAAGCAAAGAGATAAAAACACAAAGGTTTTTATACTAGTTCGTCTCAATTCTGAGACTACATCCTATTCTTGGCGCACCACAAAGTTCCACTATAATTTTTCCCAACTTACAAGTATTCTTTCCACAAGCATCTCTAGGCTCAACCCAAGTAGTATTTCACTTGTCTCTCTAAGCAATTAACCCAAGTATTCATTGCTTCAAATCCTTTTCAAGCTTTTGCCAAGTTCACTTAGAAAATGGTAAGGGTAAAGATCACTGACTAGTCTTTGTCTTATCAGACAAATGTATGCAGACTTTGTATAAGATAGCTTAATAAGGTTCAAAGCAAAGTGCTTAGACAATAAGTTAGGGCTCTTATGCTTCAGCTAATTGGTTCTTTATGTCTTGTACAAGTCTTCACTAGTATTTATAGTGCTCTCCAAAAAAAGTATCTGTTAAGAGATCTTCGAGAGTCTAGTTCGTTTGTTCTTCCTTTGTGAAGAAAGTGTCTGTTGGGGCATTAAATGTCTTTCACCAATTAGTCCCCTTGATAAGATAAAGCATCATGTTTATCTTCTTTTTCTAGTACCATATCTTGTGGTAGTAGGCATGTTTGTTTTTAGCTTAGACAAGTACACTGCTGTACTCCTTTTTGGTAGGCAGTATGTCTTTTCAACAAGATAGGTATGTTGACATGATTTTTGAATATTTTCAAAAATATCATGTAAATTTCTAAAAGCATCACAGACTAATGTACAATACTAAAAGAAAGATTCAGAGCGTGTACTTATTCGTTTGTTGATAAGATGCAATCATTGTCTATTTAAGTCTAATGCGCATATGTGATTTTACTTTGAAAACTTATTAGTCTGTTTGATATTGTCAAAACAATTAAGGGTTCTAATTTGTCTTTTGTCCTAACAACATGCATATGTCCATGTAGGTTGGTATTGCCGGGGGGACCTCAACCTAGTGTAGAAGGTTAGTGGGAGGTTGCCAAGGGTATTGTGAGGATAGGTAGATGAGCGATTCCACACGGGGCCAAGGTCATTGCAAAACTTGGGTCATGATAGCCACTACCCATGTGTATCTATCTTGACATTGCCATTATTTTGTTCTATTGTTTAGTTATTAGTGTCACCCTAATGGTCTATAGCATGTGTTGGCCTTTTGACCTATGTGGTCTTTTATTAATGTTATACCATGTTAAAGGACATGTTTAAACTAGTCGCTCAAATGTTGAAAATCTTCATGGAGTCGAGTTTGTTACAAACTTCATGACAGTCAACATATGCATTAATTTGCACGTATGATTATAATTAGAATGCTTCTTGGTGTGGAATATCTTGTATATTGTTGATATTATTACTTGAATGTATTTATTATGTTTATTTTTTTATGCTTACCCTTGCATGCTTGTTTTTCTTGTGTTTAATTATATGATCATGGCATTGCGTTCACAAAAGCAAATGTCGATGAATCAATTGGAGGGGATCTTCTATATTAGTTTTGTGGAGACCACCATGGGACACAATGATCTTGCATAGAGGGTTGTTTGGAACTCTCAGTGAGTGTGCTATATAGGGGAGATCATCATCTCATGTGACGTGGCTAAAGTTAGAATCCTCTCTTTTCTTGTGTACATGACAGTGGAATTCTAGCTGTTAATCGAGGAAATGTGGAACACCAACTTTTACACTCTTGTAGACCCATCTAGGAATCGTCGATGCAGAGCATGTTAAGTGGAGGACCACACCCTTGCAGTACTTAGGGCAGACCTTGAGGTTCCCATGATGGAGCTCCTTTGATGAAATCATATCTTAACTCTCGTTTCAAATATCCTTAGATGTAGTTGTGTTAGACTTGGCCAATTAGGGAGTGTGTTATGCATTAGATTCCCTACTCCCCATCTTGATGTACTTTCTGCTTATGTGTTGTATTTGGCCGTCATGGATATCTATATTTTAAGATACTTATTTTTATGTTTACCACAGTTTGTAATGCCTTTGAGCATATGATCATATTTCCTTATCTTGTGCACGGTTATTCAGTATCTTATTTTGTATGATGCTTATTTAAGTTATGACTTTGTTTGGTGTATGAAAGTTGTTTTAAAAGCAAAAAATTTACAAGTATTTTCATAATGAACTAATTAAAAAGTTTTATAAAATTGAATTATGTTCCCAATTATGTTGTGTAGCAATGACAATGATTTGTTACACTTGCCCATGTAACAAAATAATTACCATTATGTAAAACTTCTGTTTGGTATTTGCCTCAACTTAGGCATTACTTTGTGTTGATACCTACTAAGCTTATCTTTAACATTTGCAATTCTACTCATTAGGTGGGTTTTAATCCATTCACACATGGTCATTATTATTTTGTCTCTAACTAACAAAATGTTACTACTAAAGGCTTAGAAATGTTGTTCATTAATACATCACATTTAGGATAGTAGAAAAAGCATGCTTACACCATGCTTTGGTAGGGAAATCCATCATCCATTCCCACCTTTGACGTCTACCTTTTTAAGCTTATCCATTTTCTCTTGCCAAGCTTGAAAAGAAGTTAATTTGGTAGTTACCACCATAGGATCACTTGTTAAGGTTCCATCCCCAAAATTATTTTTGAAGTTGGCATACAAATACCTCAAGCATGACCTATGTTGTAGACTTTCATATATTTCTTCAAAAACTAGAATCAATCCCTACACAACATAACTATTATAAGTTGGGAGGCATTAATATATGTAATAATAATTTTATTTCAAAGTGTTAAGAACTAATTTCTATTGGTCTAATATAAAGACCCATTTTTCTTTTCTCCAATATCATCTAACAACAGTTGCAAAAACTACCTCCATGATTCCTTAGTTTCTATATCAGCCACACTATATGCCAATAGAAAATATTGGTCATTTAGGTTTTGCCCAATTGCTACCAAGAGTTATCCCTCATACTTTGTCTTCAAATGACAACCATCCTTGCCAATGAATGATCTACAAGCAACCAAAAACCCTTTTCTTACACCTATCAAAATAAAAGTAAAAATTACCAAATCTAGGTAGAAGTGTTTGGCAAGGTCTATCCACCTTAATCTTAAATGTTTTACCTCAACATGCCTTTCTCAACTTTGTTAAGTAACTCCACAACAAGGGGTACTTCCTAGTAGCATCTCTTTCCATCATATTCTTCTCTATTTTCTTTGCCTTGCAAATGCTTATGATAGTGAGATTTTAATTAAATAATAATTCCTCATAGTGTCAATTATTATCTCAAATAACTTCAAATTGCCACTTGTCATTAACTTATTAACCACAACCTTTGCCACCCATTTTGATTTTTCATTTATATTATCAAAAACCTTACCTCATGTATGCTCCTTAACAAAGATCTTCATCCTATACATGTGGCTTTCACCCACCTTATTTACAAGGGTTGTAAACCCAAAATTTCCCTTGCACATGACCCTATCTCTTTACTTGTCATTTTTCAAAAATTTTATCCTTCTTCTAATTAATACATAGTACTCTAATATTACCTCCTTAAATTCAGCCAAAGATGAAAACTACATCCCTAACTTGAATTGAAACATTTTTTCTAACTCTTCCTCTTTGAACTTTGAATACTTTGGTTCCCATCATGATCAGACTCAAAACCATGAAAAATATACAACTCTTCACTTAAATATTCTTCATCTGTGACATGGTTAAAGGTCATGTCATTACCTTCCAATAGTCCTCCATTGTCCTCACACACTTATTTACCACCTTTGTTATATTCTTTTGGGGCTACATACTACCTCCTTACCATTAATTTTAGTTTAAAATTTTTGCCAACTATCATCTCTCTTGACCCAAATTTATAGGTTTCCCCTTCACCAAAATTATCATCTATACCCACAGTGCTCTCCTCCTCATTGTCATCAA
This sequence comes from Spatholobus suberectus, assembly GCA_004329165.1. Classification (NCBI taxonomy): domain Eukaryota; kingdom Viridiplantae; phylum Streptophyta; class Magnoliopsida; order Fabales; family Fabaceae; genus Spatholobus; species Spatholobus suberectus. The sequence continues at coordinate 70,238,101 of CM014735.1, forward strand.
AGTGCACTCCACTTAAATCAGCTTTATTTCTACATGTCTCACTCTCCTTGTCATCAACATTCATATCCTCAGACATGACATTGCCGCTAACCATTTATACCTTTACATTGTCACTCTCACCACCATCAACTTTGACCTCCTCACAATTAACATCCCCATTACCCTCACTATCAACATCAACAATGTCTTTATCTCTATGAACTTGACCATCTTCTACAACCTCATGTTCTATGTATACATGAGTTTCACACCTATTTTACATAGCACAATTAATAAGCTCTATGGCATCTATATCCAAAATTATCTCCTTGTAACCATCACGAGACTTAAGCCCATTTGTCTTCCACCATAACCAAACACCCTTTTTATATCCTAGTTCATCCCAGGTGCTTTAAATTAACTCCACCTATCTATGTCAATGTCTTCGTCCAAATACTGATATCCCATTTATACATGAAGGTAGCTCTTTTCACAAGCTCACCCCGTGGTGAAAAATTACAAAAAAAACTCATCCATATGCAAGTGGTGCAACATAGACTTGTAATCAAACAAAAAAAATGGTCCCCATAGTTGAATATAGTTATAAAATAAGAAATTAGATCATTAGTTTCTACCATGACCAATAAAGCCATGTACTGGTCCCTACATACAAAAGAATTGAAAGAATACAATACCTTCACACACTCACAAATGCACCTCAAGCACAACCACACTCTCCAACAACAATCCATGATCACTTTTTGCCTTTTGCTTTGCTACATATTTGCATGTCCTCAGTCATGAATCAAGTAAAGCTGCTTTCTCCTCTTTGAATGAATAGACCTAATTAAAAATCCTAAATCCCTAATATGAATAAACATTCTAAAAGACAAATGGGTATCTCATGTTTTCTTTTAAAATTTAGTTATGTTTTCAATTTAATTTTAGAAAACAACTGAAAAAAAATTGAAATAGTGACATGGTAATGCACACGTGACTTATTTGACCTATTTGGCAAAGCCAAATAAAAGCCCATAAGTCTTGTCAGCATTTTGTATTAGACATTAACAACAAGGACTATAAATGAAACGTCTAAACATTAGAGTGACTACAAACAAGAAAAATTACAAGGACTAAATGCAAAAAGTGACATATTTATAAGGACAAAAAAAATATTTATGCTTAAAAAATTCCATAATCCACAAATCATCATTTGCACAACCATGTGTCAATTATGCCCTCTACAAGGAAAAATACTACCTCACTAGGCTATAAGAGACTACAAGAAAAATCTCTATATAAAGGCCCCTTTTTTAGGTCTTCCTTGTTCAAAATATTCCATTCATTACAAAGATGTCTAGCTAACTTGACCTCAAAGTACCTTTTACACCCACCCACATTGTATTTTATGGAAGAACTTTAATTGAGGAAGCAAGGAGAAAAAATTCTTGGACAATGAAGCAACCACAATCCATGGAAGGAACATTTACAAAACTAAGACTATAATGTTATTTATACTTGAGTTCATCATATATCTTGCTAGTAACAACACATCCACCATTTAACATAATTTATAATTATAAATATATGCATATTATTAAATTAAATTAATATTGAACATGCCTAAATGTTCTACTCAAGTTAATCATATCAACCCCACAGGCGCAAGTTAGACTAGGTCTCCAATCATTCTTAGATGTCTCAATGGTGCTAGAAGATGGATTGGTGATGGTGAAAAACACTTGCAAGTACTCCAACACTTAAGTGAATAAATTTTTTAGTAGAGTTTCAACACTAGTGTGAGAATATATTTGAGGGAGGTGTTTGCTTCTAGTATTTATAGGGAGTGGGTGAAAAGGTCAGGTAGTGGAATGATGGGATACATGTAACACCCTCAATTTTAGGAAATATTATTATTAATATTTTAATTCCAATAAACACTTATATTATTATTATATATTATTGCTATCGTCCTGATATACAAAGACATTGCATGGAAGCCTAAATATAAATTTTTTACCCTGAGAAATTAAAACTTTCATGGAACAAGAAATTGTATTTAGACTTATATGAGTTAGAGGTTCACAAAATTAACTAGAAATTCTGATAGTTAGAAACATAAACACAAGAGGCTAGATAGATATTAAATATATATAAAAACATGACAAAATGATATTCTAAACATGAAAATATGATTAGAATATTATTTTACAATTGTATGAATTTTTCTGTAATTTTTAGAGATTCCTCAATTTTGACTCAAAGTACTCACATGTAACTTTGCAAGCTCAACTGTAAATACTTAGAGGGTTCCAAAAATTATAAAAAAAATTATAGAATTCATTTTAATGTGTCTAGAAGAGTTCTGTAAAGAAAAATTATAGATTTATACTCTCTAGGATTAAAAACAAAAATTAAGAGTTTAAATGGCTTACTTGAATCCTAGTTTTTCACTACAATATTTTGGTTCCCCTCCTTATAACACCACCACCGTCACCCTCTTGGAAACCCTACGGGCAGATTTTGTGTCATTCTATAATAGACACACTTCAGTCCATGATTCTTCCTTCATCCTAGCTTGGTGGGAGCTTGGAGCACTTTAGGAACTTGAAGAACTCACCTTCCCCTCTCCCTCATCTTCACGTTCTACACCCTAAGGTAAAGGGAGGAGGTTGTCTCTCACTTTTATATGGTCTTATATTTGTTTATGTGGAGATGTCCTTAGTCTCCTTGAGTGGGTATGAGTTTGGATGCTTATTCATGTGTGATGTGGTGTATATGATCCATATCACTCTGTTTTCTGTTGACAGCAAATTTTTGCTTTAATATTTGCTAATAAATCTATTTTTAAAGTTATATTTCTTGAGTATTTTGTGTCCTAAGTGATTGTGGATGAAAATTCTAGCTTGAATGCATGTAAATGAGTATGTATGACTTGATTTGGATATTGAGAATTACCTTAGTCTGCTAAAAACGTGGCAGTTCTCCTAAGATATTTTGGGATAGACAATCATGAATTTAACGTGCTATAAACCATAATTTATGTTACAAATGGTGCTATATAAATCCTAGAATTTATGGAGTTCACATGAAGCCTATGTGATATGTTAGAGGTTTTAAGTGCAAAATTTTGCTGCATAATTACTCTACTATTCTGCAGAGTATTTCAATGATAAATCCATGTTTAAAGTGTGCTAATCATTGGAAATTAAGTGTCCTATAATTGGTATATGATATCCCTAAGGTTTGGTGATCAAAGGAAGCCAAAATGGCATGTCTTAGAGCATGAAAAGGTGAATGGTACAGTGAACACATGGTGGCTGTTCTGTGTGGTTTAGTGATGAAAAACTATGAATTTAACATGTTATAAATCATCATTTAATATTACAAGTGGTGTAATATAATTCATAGATCCAATGGAGTTCAAACCATACTTAGAGAACATATTGGAAGCATGAAACTATGGATTTTTGTTGCATAGTATGATCTATTGTACTGTAGTGATCTCAGTGGTAAATTCATGTTTAAAACGTGTTATTTGTTTGAAATTAAGTGTCTTTTAATTAGTATATGATGTTCCTAAAGTTTGGTAAGCATAAGAGGTCATTTTGACATATTTGAGCATTTGAAAGTGGCACTTACGCTGGAAATCCGAGTTGCAGACCAGCCTCTCTGTTGCAGCAAAATTTCTGATGTGTTTTTGTAAAAATGACATTTAATTGATTTATAATGAATACCACAACATTAAAGAATACATAGGAAAAATTTTGGATGAAATTGGATGCATTTGAGCCTCGAAAAGCATGTTTTGTGCATGTGATCACGAGTTGTTCTGTTTTTCTTTTACAATAATAAAATTAGGTTTTTTGAAACGGTATTATGGTGTATTAGAAGTTGAGGGAATTAACTAACAAGGTCATGAATGGTTAGGTCTAATTGGAATGGTTGAATTTCACTAAGAATTTGTGAAAAACACATGAAGAATGCATTAGTCAAGGTTAGTAACATGACTTGAAGTTGAAGGTAATAAAAGATAAATATGTTTGTATTCTAGTAATTATGAAAGTAAACTTGTGAGGCAATTATTCATGTGATGCATAATTCAAGCTTGAAACTAGTTATAGGTTATGGAGGAAAAGCAAATTTTTCTGCATCATTTTGCTCTGCTGATCCAGTGTGTTTTAAGACAGTAAAACCGCATTTAATGTGAGCTAAATGTTGCATCTTAAGTGTATTTTGATTAGTATGTGATACCTCTAAATTTTAGTAAGCATTGGGAGCCAATTGGACGTGTTTTGATACTTGAAAGTGTCACATGAATAGTAAAAACGAGTTGCTGCCCTACTATTGTATAACTATGATTTGGTTCATATTTTTATGTTTAAATTATGTTTGATGGATTACTATTGGATGCTACAGTATTAAGGAACATGTAGAAAAAAGAATGAATGAATTTAATGTTTTTGGAGCCTTGGAAAGCATACTATTATATCTAATCTAAGTGCTGCCCTATTTTCATTTTTTTGACAGCAAAATTTATAACTAGAAAGAAGTTCTATCATGTTGGAAGGCATAAGAACTAGTTATAAAGATCATAAGTGGTTGGAAATAATTGAAATGAATGATTTAATGTTAGTAAACAGATTTGAGACAAGATTCATAGATAGGAGCAATTATAATCTTGCTAGCTTATGTGTGTGCTAGTGAGTCAATGACTGGCAAAGGCGTGTGAATTTGCCTTGTTCTAAGTACGTTACTTGAATTAAAGTGTTGAAATATTATGTCATGAGGTATTGAAAACTTGAGAATTACTGAGAGAATGGCCATGGATGCCTAGGTAATGTAATGTGATATGTGAATGGTAAACTTAAGAGCTACTAAAAGATGTGGCCTTGGGAGCCTATGAGAAATGATTCAAATTGAGAATGAGAATGATGATTATTGTTATCTGGCAAGTTGTGTCTCTATTTGTTTATTGACCATACCCATGTAGAGGTATAAGGGAAAGTACCAAAAATAGAGAAAACTCAGCCAAAATTTCATGAGAATGATAAGTCTTTGACTTAAGTTTCAATACTAAGTTGGAACATGCATCATGTGCATTGTATAAGGAAGTGTGTATAAGGGGTTGACCACAATATGGTACCTGAAGGATGTAGGTAAGACTCACGGAGTCTGGGGGCAAGAAGATTTGGGTTGTGAAATCCTAAGAGCCAGGACTTGCAATCCTGAGCTGGGAAACTCACATTATTCGACCTAATAACCCCGACAATTGCTAAGCGTAACCAAGATTGGTAGAGAGTATTCCTTCAAAAATGGTTAAAGACTCGTGATTGTCTGTAAATGAAGTACCAGGAAGGAATATGTACTCCTAATCGTCATCCAAAAGAAATATTAAGACCTCTGATCATGGGAATCAAGAGGCATTGGGCCCACATGCATGAGTCTGTCAACTTAGATGGAAACTTTAGTTTCCCTTGCATTGCATAATTAAATAATCACTCACAGTGATTATTTTGTTTGATTGGAACTGTAAAGGTCGTTTTTTGTGACCGTAAATATAAAAGTGATGTGACCTCACTCCTTTCTTTTCTTTCTTGTATGTATGTTTTCACGACTTGTCGGAGGACAGCTAGCTCAGATGGTAGGAATCCCATCACTAATGAGGTCCACACTTCAAGGCTTTGAGGAAGACCATTGTGATTACACTTTAAAGGCTTTAGTACTTGGGCATTGGGATAGTATAGGACTTAGCTCGTAGACTGACTGCTCTGATTCTAGGCTCTTTTATTTGTTGTATTATATAGAGAGGATTAGATATTAATGGTGTGGTGGTGTATATATAGTCAATTAACTGATTTTTATTTGAGATACTTTGAGTTATTACAGATTGTTGTATGATCCAATGGATATGATTACGCATTTCTATTTTTGTTAAGATCAATAATATGTGCTAAAAAAATTTCCACAAAATAATTACTAATTATAATAAATAAATAAAATATTCATAGAAATAAATGTTGTGACAAGGGGTGTTACAATGCATGTCTAGCCCATCGGCTGCCTTTATACCAATTTTTAGACGTAGAGGTGTCACTCATGCTGTGTCAAAAAATAGTTTTAAGAAATACAGTGAGAATTTTTCTCCCAAAGGAAGAGGTGTCAGTGGTTCTTCACTAATCTAGAATGTCCTTCATTAAGAAATCTGGTAGGCTGACTTTTATCTTGGAAGGCAAATCTCAATTGTCTAGAATGTGGAATAAGGTGACTTGTAGAGGTATATAGGGTGAATTAAGCCAAATTAATGTTAGGTCATAGGGCTTTTATTAGGTTTGAGGTCATTTTGAAACACTAAATATATTACAACATTAATCACCTAAGGTATGAGATTTATTAAACATTTATAAGCATGACGTGGCCTTAACAACTATGAATGATATAAAATTTTTATAAAAAATATTTCAAATTTTTTTTAGGGTTTTTTGTGTCATTTTTGTTTTTAAATTAACCTAAGATTTACATGTATAGGAAGAGACTTGCATGCATGGTTGACTAGAGGGTAAGGCTAGTAATGCATAGGCTTTAGGCTTTCTCTTCTATAAGGTCACAATTTTTATTTAAATAATATATATACAAGTGTGATCTAATTAAATATAAGGTTAGCAACGCCTTTATATTATTCCTAAAAATATTATTAATTGCTAAAATTCTCCTTTCATAAAAATTAAAAAAATTATTAATTATTTGATAGGTAACGGTTAAGAGTAAATGGTTTTCTCTAAAAAATAAAGGCCCGTTTGGGGTGGTTGTGAGCTTTTGGTTTTTAAATGCAATTTTCAAAACAAAATGCGTTTGGTAAAATGGAGCTGAAATAGTTTTTACCTCAATTTCGAAACACTTTTACCTTCATTTCAAAACTAAGAAAAAAGGATTTGTAATTTTGGTTTTTAGTTTTTTTAAAAAAAAATATACATCACTACATTTGACAATGGCTCTTCCTACCACCATCACAACCATCACCACCAGCACTGCCCACCACTGCTACCGTCACCGCCACCACTAGGACTGAGCAAAGGACAGGTTGGGTCAGGCTATCTTTGACCCTAATTCATCCCTAAATTTCGATTGAACCAATTTTTAGACCCCATTTGTCCCTAGACCTGAATGAACCAATGATCTACGGGTTAAATTAGGACTGGGCCAATTTAAGACAGGATCGAGTCAACCCCAAATATAAGTAACATAAGTTGTTACTTCCTATTAATGTAATTGGTTTTCAAGAATAAATTTGTATCTCATCGTTATACAAGATATCATCAAATAAATTTAAATGATAATTACTTATAAACCCCTAAAAAATAATAATTTTGGCATTAGTCAGGTAATATAGAAAAAATAGAAATTAATGGGATAGAATTTTTTAGTGAAACACAAAAAAATAAAATGTACTACAAAGAAATAATAATGGATAGTAAATATATAGATGAGTAACGGATGAGTTGGGCTAAATTATGTTTGACCCTAACCTGGCCCTAAATTTTGACTAAGCCAATTTATTAGACTCTAACCTATCCATAGACCCAAATGAACCTGATGGTTTATAGGTTAAATTAGGTCCAATCGGGTTGGGTTGGGCCTTGCACACCTCTAGCCACCACCATCACCACTGTCATCGCCATCACCGACACCATCACCAACACCACCACCACCACTGTCACCACCACCACCTGTACCACCACCATCATCGGCACTACCACAATCGTTGTTGTTGGTACCACCATTGTCACTGTCACTGTCTCCGTCACCACCACTACTGCCACCATACAAACATATGCTTAAACTAATTTTAACAGGATAAAAAATTTCAAAGTGAGTTTATTTTGAAATCAAAAATTAAAAAAGAACTAAAACTAATTTTTAAAACTAAAAACTGATTTTAGTTTTTGAAATTTTTAATCTCACAATTAAAAAACTACCCCAAATGGCCTAAGTCTCTTATCTTGCCAAAAAAAGGGTCAATCATATCTTAAAATAGGTCTCTCATTTTATTTAGTTAGTTTTTAAAGGACATTATTTTATAGTTATTTTAGTCCTAATTAGTATTATCATAATTGGATTGGACCAGTTCAATTAGAATCAGCATTATGGCTAGTTTAGATCTTTTTGTCATTAACTTGGTAAGAGCCGTGAAAAATCAGAGATGAAATTCCCATTTTAATGTTGAAACACAAAACATGTTAGTGTACCAAGATTCGAACTTAAGAAATTAATTTCTAAAAACACACGAACTTAAGAAATTAACATTTATGTACATAATATATTCACTACAACAATGCAGCAAATTAGCGTTGGACACAAAGAGTCGGCTATGAAATCAACGCATTAGAGTCGGCCTGGCCGACTCTAACTGGACACTAAATTATTTTTCATTTAATTTTGTATCTTATTTTTAAATTTTTGAACTTTCGTCGGTGATTGTCCGACTCTATGTGGTGATTTTCATTTAAAAAAATATTTAATTTATATTCGAATGACGGTTTGGCCGACGCAAACTTAAGAATTTGAACGAAACTTCACGCTACTCAACCTATTTGTCCTCACACAACCTAACTCCACAACCCACGAAAGCCTAATTGTGTCTTCGCCCCCACTTCCTTTGCACCCCTATTGCTCTACACGCTCAATTGAACCCAGCACTTAGAGCACCAATGCTGGGATGCACGACACTACAAATGAGGGGTAGAAGGGTGTGATGTTAGGGCGATGCAAGGCTCTAGATGCGACAGCATGACTGGGTGGAGAAGATGCAAATCTTCGATGGAGAAGGGGAAAAGAAAGTGAGCGGAGAAGCGAGAGTGAGAGAGAGATATGCGAGTGAGAAGGGGAAGAAAGTGAGCTAGGGGAGAGGGGGAACATACAATGGTGCCGCTGTTGCGTAGTGGCATAACGAGGAACAGGGAGGGCGAGAGAGTGAGCAAGCAATAGTGAGAGAAGAGAAGAGAAGAGAAGAGCGAAAGAAGGTTATGGCACTGCCATCATGTAGTTAAGGGTTTGAGGTACGTAATGTGTTCATATCATCGCACCATTTCTATCAGTTTCTACAAGTTGTGCAGTCACTACAGGTGTAATTGTTGCTGATCTGTGTCCTTCTACATGTGCGCATGTCATCCTTGTGTGTTTAAATTTTCCCCCTTGCTTGTTTGAGTTTGATTTGAGGGTTCCTCTATTCAATTTCATTTCCTATATGAGCATTCTGATTCGAGGGTTCCTCTATCCAAAACAAGCTAATGTTTTCAAAAATTCTCTCCTTCAACACCTGATCATTTTCAAATTTTTACATTCCCTTCGATTTTTTTGCCTCCATCATCGAATGAAAACTATGCCCCATCCCCATCTCTCTAATTTTTGCCTCTCATGTCTCTTCCTTTCCCTGGACACTCCAAGTCGTCATATGTCAATTTCAATTCTCTTTTCGCCTCTCAATTCTTCTTTTTTTATTTGATTGGTCCTTTTCTATTTTAGGCACATTCAATTAAGGAGTGCGAAACCTGATTCCCTTCCCGTGTTTTGGATGGAGGACACCATAGGAGGTGACCCTGCCACTAAGGGTGCAACAAAGGACTTCGCCTATGGAGTCAACATGTACTTAAATTTATTGTTTTCAAAAATCATGGTTATCAAGTGTATTCCTAAACTGTGGGGATGTATTCTTAAGACTGATATTGTTGGAGATCAAAAGCACTTTGATTGACACAAGAAATTTTCTCAACAACTGGCAACTCACTGTGCATAGACTGGTATCACTTGTCATCTTGGTGAACACCGAGTGCGCTCAATGTATGTAAGCAGCACACACGCTTCATTTTCTTTGATATACTTGGTTTGAATAAAAACAAGTATGTGCGTTTATTTAATAAATTAAATAAAAATCAAGTAAAATCTAAAGAGTATGTAAACTTGTCATTGACTAGGCACAAAGACATGCATTGCGTCCTCAGCCCCTATTTTTTTTTTCATATTTATCTTTGCCTATATATTTTTTTGTGTGTGTTTCTCACTGACTAAGCATAAAGACATGCACTGCATTCCCAACCAAAAAAGAATACTTGCAGTTGCCTTTCTTCCATGAAAATAACAGGAGAAGATATGAATTAGTCTTAACAATGTGGCTATATTAGCCTTCACAATTGACCACCAAGACATCTTCCAAAGAGGCACTTAAAAGTTGCTTTGATTTCTATATCTCTCCACTAGTTTGCAAGCATCAGTCACAACACTGAGATTGTGGTATGTGATCTTTAGTCTCAAGCAAACCATTTGAGTTCTACATTCTACTATTAAGTAATATTGCTAAATCAACTATGTTATTTCAAATTGAATAAGGAGGGCGATTGTGAATTGTTGTCTTGTCCATGATGCCTAGCACCAAAAATATCAATCTTATATAAAATTGTATAAGCATAATTATTTATTCGTGTCCATTAAACATGTATAAACGACACTTAATTTTTCTTAATTTTCTCTTGAGTGTATGACACTTGTGTTGTGTGCTTCGTAATTTACCTTACATGCAACTAACGAGAATTATATCTCCTAGCATTGGCAAAATCAATAGACTGCATAAAGGGTAAGTAGTACAACACGTTCCTTCCTAATTCATTCATTTCTCTAAGTGGAAAAGCTTTAACATGTCTGAGTTGTGTTTGCAGTAAATCAGTACACCTCATCATAATGGCTTACATGGAACTATTTCTAATGAAAATTAGCAATTGTTTTGAGCCTAGAGCGTTGTAAGTTAAAATTAGTTCAATTCTTTTAGCTAGTATTCTTTCCATGATAATAAGGGTAAAGTGGATCTTTTTAATTAATGAAATTTATTTTATATGCTAGTCTGATTTTATCTTTTAGGTTATGGCATATTTCTGTTATATGCAGGATCTAGTTGATAGGTATTTGGGAACTAATATTTTACAATGAGGCATCCCATTAGATATTGGAAATATTTCTTTTTTATAATGCTTCGTCTATAATGCTTTGAAATTGTTTTTTCTTCTTTCTAAATTTCATTTTGTAGAGATTTAGAGTTCATGGAAGTCATTAGTGTTGGAAAGTTTACTTGCATATTCTGCCTTGTGGATTTAGTAACTTCTTTCTCATTATTATCTGCTTTGATTTGTTAAATTTTGATATCTCTTCAGTTATGTGATTTTAAAAATATAGGTAACAGATATAGCTATACAAGAAAATAAACTGTGCTAGGTAGTTAGTTACTAATGCAATGTTCACATCAAGTTTGGAGTGGAATTCCATCCATCTTGATGAAAAAGTAGTTGTTGTTTGTTGGTAGGAAAATATGTAAAGTTTAAGAAGTTTTTGAGAAATATTTAGTGTACTATAAATAACTGCTCTTAGGTGACCGCAGTCCTTTTTTCTGTTTTACTATTTTTCACTTCAGGAAATTTTTTTCTTGATCATTATAAAATGATTTTGGAATCTAATGTTATTTGAAAATGTATCATGATAGGAAATGTTTAAACACTGATAAATTAACAGGCTCAAATCACTATGCTTAAATCTTTTGTCTGTTACTTGATACTTTCACTCCGTGTATTTGTCACATGGAAAAAATTAATTGTTATGGAAAAATTGTCTGGATTTTGTCGTGTAATGTTGTTATCTTTTGTTTAGTCTCTAGATTTAGAGTTTGGATATTGTTGCCTATTTTAATCTTATTTTATTTACCTTGAATACTTGGATCCATGAAGATTATCTATTTGTTACTCATGCTTTATTTTCCTACTTTTATACAGTTTTATAAGTCAGTTGGGCAAATCAAGGAAGCTATATCTAATCTTCTTGTTGCAACAGAGGAGAAGGATGTAGAGGAAGCAAAGCCTCTGAAAGATAGCACAATTATGGCAGATGAAGGTGGCCCAGCAGTTTTCTTG
>CM014735.1:72734916-72749552 GCA_004329165.1 Spatholobus suberectus
AGAACCATTGTCGCACATCATCGGGGCTGAAAAAAAGCCATACTCCTAGTTTGATCGCATATACGATGCAAAGGAAGCAACATTGCGTTGGGTTCCCTCAAATCTCCGGGAGACATTTGCTTTATGACTCCCCCGGCACCCCCACAAATGACAATCGAATGAGAGAGACTCGATCATTTGATGCCCACGGGACGAGATAGACTCGATCGCCCCGTGCATCCTTGGTGCTAGTAGAAGCCATGCCACAAAGCCCACAAATTTCTAAGGTTCAGTGTGATGCGACCCCCCAGCACACCCCACAAATGACAATCGGATGAGAGAGACTCGATCATCCGATGTCCCATAGGACGAGAGAGACTCGATTGCCCCATGCATCCTTGGTGCCGGTAGAAGCCACGCCACAAAGCGCACAAATATTCGAGGTTCAGGAACCGACCGAGAAAGGAAGGGCTCGAAGAAGCATTGTCGCACATCATCGGGGCTGAAAAAAAGCCATACTCCCAGTTTGACCGCATATACGATGCAAAGGAAGCAACATTGCGTTGGGTTCCCTTAAATCTCCGGGAGACATTTGCTTTGTGACTCCTCCGCACCCCCTACAAATGACAATCGGATGAGAGAGACTCGATCATTTGATGCCCACGGGACGAGATAGACTCAATCGCCCCGTGCATCCTTGGTGCTAGTAGAAGCCATGCCACAAAGCCCACAAATTTCTGAGGTTCAGTGTGATGCGACCCCCCAGCACACCCCACAAATGACAATCGGATGAGAGAGACTCGATCATCCAATGCCCCACGGGACGAGAGAGACTCGATTGCCTAGTGCATCCTTGGTGCAGTAGAAGCCACGCCACAAAGCGCACAAATATTCGAGGTTCAGGAACCGACCGAGAAAGGAAGGGCTCGAAGAAGCATTGCCGCACATCATCGGGCTGAAACAAGCCACACTCCTAGTTTGACCGCATATACGATGCAAAGGAAGCAACATTGCGTTAGGTTCCCTCAAATCTCCGGGAGACATTTTCTTTGTGACTCCCCCGACACCCCTACAAATGACAATTGGATGAGAGAGACTCGATCATCCGATGCCCACGAGACGAGAGAGACTCGATCGCCCTATGTATCCTTGGTGCCAGTAGAAGCCACGCCACAAAGCCCACAAATTTCCTGAGGTTCAGTGTGATGCGACCCCCAGCACACCCCACAAATGACAATCGGATGAGAGAGACTCGATCATCCGATGCCCCACGGGACGAGAGAGACTCGATTACCTCGTGCATCCTTGGTATTGGTAGAAGCCACGCCACAAAGCGCACAAATATTCGAGGTTCAGGCACCGACCGAGAAAGGAAGGGCTCGAAGAAGCATTGCCGCACATCATCGGGGCTGAAACAAGCCACACTCCCAGTTTGACCGCATATACGATACAAAGGAAGCAACATTGCGTTGGGTTCCCTCAAATCTCCGGGAGACATTTGCTTTGTGACTCCCCGACACCCCTACAAATGACAATCGGATGAGAGAGACTTGATCATCCGATGCCCACGAGACAAGAGAGACTCGATCGCCTCATGTATCCTTGGTGCCAGTAGAAGCCACGCCACAAAGCTCACAAATTTCCGATGGTTCAGTGTGATGCGACCCCCCGGCACACCCCACAAATGACAATCAGATGAGATAGACTCGATCATCTGATGCCCCACAGGACGAGAGAGACTCGATCGCCTCGTGCATCCTTGGTACCAGTAGAAGCCACTCCACAAAGCCCACAAGTTTCAAGGGACGCACCAAAACTCGGTCTAGTTGGGCTAGGATTCGGCTTGGATGAGAGCTAAGCAATCATCCAATGCCACGGGCAAAAGTAAGCCACACAAGCCCTGGGAATGCTTGAGTGAGCGCTGGGGGGAAGCCCTGTGGTAGCCTCGGACCAACCACCTAGGGGGTGGTTGGGTGAGGTACTGCGCCCCCTATAATAGGTTAATATGCCATTGCCAATTTTGTACAAGTAGATACCTTTTTTTTTAGCAGACATAAGTCCAAAATTTGGACCTACAGGTTTAATTTTGATGAGAATTTTTGCAGGGATGCTTAGAAAAAAAAGTCTTCTTGTTCCCCAAAAATTAGAAATTTTTACCAAGGGATTATTTTTTAATTAATTTTTAAAGTGGCTAAAATACGTAAAATCCAAAAAAATGGAAAAAAGGTATCTAGAAATCTAATTTTGATGTGATTTTTTGCAGACATTCAAATATTGACATAACCAATATTCCCTCCAAAAATCATTGTGAAATTCAAAGGGATTGAATTTTAGTGATTTTTTTACCAAACTTGGCAAAATGCGGAAAATTCTTAAAAATGGAGGATGAAGGACTTTCACCTCCAAACCTTCCCAATGTCATTAGGGGTCTAAGGGAACTTGTTTTAATTAAAAAAAGTAGGCTAAATCTCTGTTGGACATGTTGGTGCTTGGTGGTCGGTCCTTAGCTCAGTGCTGGTGCTAGTCGTGGTGCTGATGCTAGTGTTGGTGCTAATTCTGGTGCTGATGTTGGTCGTGGTGCTGATCTTGGTGCTAATGCTGGTGCTGGTCGCAGTGCTGATCCTGGTGCTGGTGCTGGTCGCAGTGCTGGTGTTGATTCTGGTGCTGGTGCTGGTCGCGGTGCTGGTGCTAGTTGTGGTGCTGAACCTAGTGCTGATCTTGGTGCTAGTGTTGGTCGTGGTGCTGGTGCTAGTTTTGGTGCTGATCCTGGCGCTGGTTTTGGTCGCGATGCTAATCTTGGTGCTGGTGCTGGTCGCGGTGCTAATCCTGGTGCTGGTGTTGGTCGTAGTGCTAATCCTAGTGCTAGTGCTGGTGCTGGTCATGGTGCTGGTGTTGGTCACGGTGCTGATCGTGGTGCTGGTGCTGGTCGTGGTGCTGGTCTTGGTTGTGGTGCTTATCCTGGTGCTGGTGCTGGTCGTGGTGCTGATCTTGGTCAAGTCAGGCACCGAGTGAAGCACCCGCCACCCACCAACGGGCGAAGCACCACTTGTCGAGGCAATGAGCGAGGCACCCACCAATAAGCGAGGGACCGAGCTAAGGCAATCATCCAAGCACCCACCAATAACCAAGCACCCACCAATAAACCAAGCACCTACGTGACTTGGAGGCACCATTACTCACTTGTGCACCACCGATTACCAGCAACCCTCTTAGGCACCATGACTCACTTGTGCACCACCGATTACCAGCAACCTTCTCAGGCACCATGACTCACTTGTGCACCACCGATTACCAACTCAAGCACCAACAACACGCAACTTACTCAGGCATCATTACTTACTTGCGCACCAACCAAACCCTCTTAAGCACCATGACTTACTTGTGCACCAAACCCGATCAATCACCGACAACACGCAACTTAGGCATCATTACTTACTTGGGCACCAAACCCTCTTAGGCACCATGCACCGACTAGGACTTCTGTGACTTAGACATCATTACGTACTTGCGCACCAAACACTCTTAGGCACCATGCACCCTGACTTGCGCACCAAACCTTCTTGGGCACCATGCACCCTGACTTAGGCATCATTACTTACTTGTGCACCAAACACTCTTAGGCACCATGTACCACCCTGACTTGGGCACCAAACCCTCTTAGGCACCATGTATCCTGACTTAGGCATCATTACTTACTTGCGCACCAAACACTTTAGGCACCATGCACCCTGACTTAGGCATCATTACTTACTTGCGCACCAAACACTCTCAGGCACCATCATTACTTACTTGGGCACGCTCTTAGGCACCATGCACCGTGACTTAGGCATCATTACTTACTTGCACACCAAACCCTCTTAGGCACCATGCACCGTGACTTAGGCACCTGCACCATGACTTGGGCACCATGCATCGTGACTTAGGTATCATTACTTACTTGCGCACCAAACCCTCTTGGGCACCGTGCATTGTGACTTAGGCACCAACTTGCACCATAACTTGTGCACCAAACTCGATCAGGCGCTAGCAACACGTGACTCAGGCATCATGACTTACTTGTGCACCACCAATTACCAACTCAGGCATCATTACTTACTTACTTACTTACTTGTGCACCAAACCCGCTTAGGCACCAACAACACATGACTTGTGCACCAAACTAGCTCAGGCACTTAGGCATCATTACTTACTTGTGCACCAGACCCCTCTCAGGCACCTTGACCTTGACTTGTGCACCAGACCTGCTCAGGCACCGCACTGACAACATGTGACTCGGGCATCATTACTTACTTACTTGTGCACCAGACCCTCTTAGGCACCATTACTTAAAATCGGTTCTTTAGTCTCATAGAATTTGGAGACTTGTCGCTCAAATTGCGTAGAAAATCGACTTCTAAAACTGTGGTTTTTACCTAAATTTTCGATTTGTGCCATGTTCAAACTCCTTCAGATTTTTGAGGGAAACCAACTCAATCAACTCACACTTTAACCATATACAATCTGTTTTCTAGCCCCACAGGATTTGAAGACTTGTAGCTCAAATTGCGTAGAGAACAGATTCTAAAAACTTTGGTTCTTGCCTAAATTTTGACTTGTGTCATTTTCAAACAGCTTCATATTTTTGAATGAAATCAACTCAATCAAGTCACATTTCAACCCTCTAAAATCTATTTCTTACTCCCATGGTGTTTAGAGACTTGCAGTTCCAATTGCGTAGAAAATCGATTCTTAAAACTATGGTTTTTACCTAAACTTTCGACTTCTGCCATGTTCAAACCGCTTGGTATTTTTGAGTGAAACTAAGTCATTCAAGTCACATTTTAACCCTATAATATCTATTTTTTTGTCCCACAGGTTTTGGGGACTTGTAGCTCAAATTGTGTTGAAAACCGACTCTTAAAACTACAGTTTTTACCTAAACTTTTGACTTGCGCCATGTTCAAACCGCTTGAGATTTTTGGGTGAAACCAGGTCAATCAAGTCTCATTTTAACCCTAAAATATCTGATTTTTAGTCCTACAAGGGTTTGGAGACTTGTAGCCCAAATTGCTGTTGAAAACCAACTCCTAAAACTACGGTTTTTACCTTAAATTTTCGACTTGTGCCTTTTTCAAACCGCTTGAGATTTTTGAATGAAGCCAACTCACTCAAGTAACATTGCAACCCTATAATATCCTGTTTTTAGTCCTGTAGGGTTCAGAGTCTTGTAGCTCAAAATGCGTAGAAAAACCGACTACTATAGCTATGGTTTTTACCTAAACTTCGACTTGCACCATTTTCAAACCAATTGAGATTTTTCAGTGAAACCAACTAACTCAAGTCAGATTTTAACCCAAAAAATCTATCTTTTAGTCCCATAGGGTTTGCAGACTTGTAACTTAAATTGCGTAGAAAACCGACCGCTAAAACTATGGTTTTTACCTAAATTTTCAACTTGCGCCATTTTCGAATTGCTTTAGATTTTTGAGTGAAACAAACTCACTCAACTCACATTTTCACCCTACACGATCTCTTTTTTTCTCCCATGTAGTTTAAAGACTTGTAGCTCAAATTACGTAGAGAACCGATTCCAAAAACTTTGGTTCTTGCCTGAACTTTTGACTTGCGCCATTTTCAAACACCTTCATATTTTTGAGTGAAATCAACTCAATCAAGTGACATTTTAACCCTACAAAATCTATTTTTTAGTCCCATAGAGTATGGAAACTTGTAACTCAAATTGCGTAGAAAACTGACTCCTAAAACTATGGTTTTTACCTAAACTTTCGACTTGCGCCATTTTCAAACCGCTTGCGATTTTTGAGTGAAACCAACTCACTCAAGTGACATTTCATCACTATAAAATCTGTTTTTTAGTCCATAGGGTTCGGAGGTCCTCATATTGGATGGTCCTTAATTAGGCGCATTTTAATTATAAAAGAGTGGGAGACTGGAGAGTTTGATGTTCTATAAGAGTGGTGAATGGTTGGACTTTCTTGAGGATGTTGTTGATTTGGTTAAGATCTTGATGATATGAAGGTAGTTGTGGAGATAGAGTTAAATGGCTATCATCTTGTGTTTAATTTTTTACATTTGCGTAAGGTGGACCTAAAAACTAGCTTGCAACAACCTATAGCTTGATTGATAAGGCAAGGTGCTTTTTTTATTTCTACAAACAGGGAGGTGGAAAAAGCCTGGAATCATACAAGTCTAATGAAATAAAATTACATTTAGAAGTTGAAATAAATGGAGTGAATCAATCCAGGTTGGCTAAGACTAGTGGGGAGTTCAATGCTCTAGTTAAGATTATTCAAATTGATAGTAAACAAAACTGCTGTCAATATGAGGTGAAGTTGAAGATAACATTAACAAAAAAGACTGTGGAAATGTTGGTGACACCATTCATCAAAATCAAGACATAGGTTCAGATGCTTATATTGAATTAGTGTATGGAAAATTGGATTTGAATTCTGTACAAAAGATGTTTCTAAAGGAAATGAGTAGTTTTGGCAATACTGATTCCACTACTACACCTATGACATTTAGCAACATTTTTTTACTAACACTTAATAAAATGTTACTAATTGACCTTATGTTATATTTTTTGCAACATTTTTAACAATAAATGTTAGTGTTACTATTTTTACACATTATACTTTTTTGCAACATTTTTAACAATAAATGTTAGCTGACATAGTTGAGATTTGCCACTGCTCAGTATGTCAGTGCAATCACGATGGGAGCTGTTCAAGAAGCAAGCTGAAATTACCAAAAAAAAAATTCATGGGGAAGCTAACATTTGATATGCTTGGGTTGCTACATCTAAAGGAGAACTATCTACAATGATAGAGTATTGACTTGGTTATTGTGGACTGTCTGGATCAAAGTTCACATATGGCATGGTGTTCATTTTGTAGCTATTACCTATCTTGATGCCAGGTTAGTTTTGATATCATTAAAATCTTTTAAATAATAAAAATAGTGATAGTGATGACAAACTTATCTGTGGCTTATGTTTGACTGGGTAAAAGCAAGATGAATTAAGGTGTGTGGGCTTTTGTTTCTTAGATGAAGGTGCAAGGTTGATGAGCAAGTTATTCCTTTATTTTCTAAAGAAATTGGTGACTAAAATCCATCTCTACTAAATTATAATTGGAGTCATTGTCTCTATTTATTGAATTATATAGTTAGAAATTGTTGTGTTAGCATTTTCTCTCATTGTCACTCCCAGTTTTACTCCATACTTCATGTATGTTATCTTCTGCATTGTTCTTTCTTTGTAGTCATCATGACTTGAAGTATTTATATTTATATATTTTATAAAGATAAACATTATTCTCCAGACATTAATAAAAGTTGAATATATTTTTATTTATGTGGTGGAGATTTCCTTTTCTAAAAATTTGATAATTTTCCATTCAATATTACCGTAGTTCCGTCTTTTACACTTGCTTGTTTTTTTCTTGTCCTGTTTTGGTTACACTATGTGTTATTCTTAACTGCTGGAATAATCTTTAGTTAGTTTTTGTTGCACTCCTTTTACTTTGAGGGTAGAGTGATGAGCATAATTTCTTCTTATTCTTAGTTGTTTTCTAGTTATTATTACTGTCATTTTTTTATGTGTTGCTACATAGGAAGTTTTGGATGACAGCCAGCATGATTGGTTCCTTTATTATTGGCAGATGCTATGGATTCAACATTGACCCTTGTAGTCTCTTTTTTTTTTTCTGGTTTTTCCCCCTTTATTTCACTGTGTAACAAAAAAAAACACATCTTTGCAATTAGTGTGTTAATTTTAAGTGTGGTAACTCCCATTTTACAATTTGTGTGTTATTGTCATTACAATGACATTAAAATCTTTTGTAACTCTTATCTCCGCAATTAGTGTGTTGTTGCCGTTATACCCAATAAATCAATAACAGATGGCATAAGCCAGGCAATAAATGATGCAGCCTCAAGGACATCATCGGAAGCCTCTAGAGGCAATCCATTCCCAACATTATGGGCAAGAATCGCCTTAGGATCATGGCTCACATATGGTACAATCGCAAGCACATCAATTCACCCCCCAAAACATGCATTACATATCATATCAGCAAAACATGATTACATCCAGGCAACCAAAACTCCTAGCACATTTAGCCAAACGTGGTCTCACTTGGGCAATCTTACTCCCAGTATATTTAGCATAACATACATAAGCAACCTAACTCCCTTTGAAAATGAGTTTAAAAATGGAAGCCAGGTTGGAGTTTGGCCATTCCAGCTTATTCAAAACAACCAGGACCAAAACATTCCAGCTAACATGGGTTTTGGTCAAGTGTCTAATGTAGACGTCAATGTTAGCCAATCACAGCAATTCAAAGCCTTATCAAGCAGTATGCAACAGTCTCCTTCTGCAACGCCATTACCACAAAAGTTATTTTAATGATTACACCTACCTTCCAATATTTTGATGTCAACGCCCTCTAAAATGATAGATGAAGTGTGCTTATGGTATGGGGTATGTATTTTGTTGGAATTAAGGAGGTACACCTAAGAAGAAGTTGTAAACCAATTGGGGAAGGCCAAAGTTGACTTTGCATATGACACGAAAAGAGCCATGATGGAATGTCTCATGAAAGAAACAAAAAATCACATGTCTAAAATGGTAGAAATTCATCTATATGAATTTAAATTTTGCTACATTCTACTCATATAATTGAAAGAAATGACAATATAATATTAGTTGATACCTTTTTTGCTAAATAATTTAGGCTCATTTGCTGTTTATGACTCAAATTATAATATTATTACACCAATGTAATGTTTAGAGGGGAAAAAGTTTAAAAAGAAAATATAAAAGGAGGCAAAATTGTCAAGAAATTTATTTAAACCTATATTAATAAATTATTAATGTAACACCCCAAATTGCAGGTACTAGAAATAAACCACGAGGTAGCTCTTAGTAGAACCCTTCCGATGTGTTATTAGACAAAAGATGCCTTAAGAGTTATTGTTATTGTATTTATTATTATTATTATTATTATTATTCTTATTCTTATTCTTATTATTATTATTATTATTGTTCCTATCATTATTATATTTATTGTTGTTGTTATTGCTATTATTATTATTATTATTGTGTTGTGTTGTTGTTATTATATTTATTGTTGTTGTCGTTATTATTATTATTAATTCTTTGTTATGGTATTGTTATTATATTATTATTGTTGTTATTATTAGTGTTATTGTTATTAACACCTTAGCATTAGAAATTAATAAAAATATTATCATAGAACCCAAAAGAGCATTTAAGGCCCAATAGGGGACTAAAGCCCACTAAGTCCACATACCCATCCACATGTTATAAGAAGGGAATAGAGAAGGAGAATTAGGTTTAGCCGTTACAAATAGAAGAAGAAAGAAGGTAGAGAGAATGAGGAGAAAAGAAAGAAGAAGAAGAGGAAAAGAAAGAGGAGGAATAGAAACCGGAGAATTCAAGCCCTAGAACTCAGCTTTGCATGTCTCTAAAGGTGAGTGCTCTCCCCCGTGTCCTTCCTTATCCTTTATGTTGTGTTGTTCATCTATTTACCTTTTCCCCTTTCTTATGCCTAAGTTTAGGAATTTGATCTATTTTGAGGGGATTGTGAGTGAATGAGGAATTTATAGATTAGAATGACCAATTATCAAGGTAGAAGAAGTGATGAAGAATTTAATTATTTATTTTGGAGTATTTAGGAACCAAAGACAATAAGATAAATAAATTAAAGTTCGTACGTTGCGTCCGCCTAGCGGGGTAGATAGCCACTAGGCGACTTTTTGGGAAAAACTGGACTTTATGCTTACGCTAGGCACGCGGACCTGCCTGAGCGGGATACACAACCCATTGGGCGGGGTGGGTCTTGACGCAGACCCGCCGGGCGGGTTTGCTGGACCGCCGGGCGGGACTTCCGTCTTGCTAGGCGGATACAACTTTTGTTATTTCGTTCTTTGTGTTTATAAACTCCTTTTTGCAGTTTTTAACTCATTGTTGTTTGTTTTTTTATGCCTTGTTGAGTTTATATTGTATGATTATTATTTACCTTGAAAAAACTAAGTGTGATATGAACTTATGCCAATGTTTCATGATAAAAGTCTATAAAAAGTTGTAAGCATTATTTGTGACCATGCATCATAACATTTGAGTTATGTGATGAGGGAAGTACGTAGGAATCTGGCTGGTGGAGGCCGTGATGGGTTGTCTAACCTTAGCCTTGGGGGTTATCCGGTTGGGAAAACTCCAATGGTCCATGTTGATCCATAGAGCCGAGGCGTACTGGCAAAACTGGGTAACACTGACTAGTCATTGGGAGATATCATGCTAGTTGAGGGTGCGAAAGCCGAAGGTATCGGTACCGATGACGCTTCTTATGGCCTGCATTTACTCCTAGTCTACTTTCCGAAAATTTTAGGTTGGTGCCACATGTACATGAGTAGTGGTTTAGGAACATAACATGCATATGTATCTTGTTATTGTGTGATATGTTGAAGTGTGCTACAATTGTAATTATGTGAAGTCTATGTGACCTTCATGAGCGATTGATGTAATGTGAACACGTGTGAAAACGTAATTGTGTCTTGTGATGAAGTGTCGAGATTATGCATATGTGCTTATGTTATGAATGTATGTTATGCTTGTTTGATGAAACAAAACGATGCGTACGTCTAGTTACTAGGCAAAAGATGTGAAATAAATGTATGCTTGTAATTAAAATTGTGTTTGCTACCTTAAGGATAAGTGAAAGTCTAGGCCCTAGGATAGTGTTATGAGGGTTCTAGTTGGATAATAATAGTTGTGAATAAGATAGAGAAAGAGTGAATCCTCACACAATGTAATAGAAAGGTATAAGACAAGTAAGAGATAACAAAATGAGGATATTAAGGTGAGTGTTAAGGGAGTGTCAAAAGTATTTTAGAATGTCTGTGACTTTAGACTTGACTCCTAGAGAATAACCTTAAATATAAAAAGGAAGGAGAGTAAAATCTAAACATGAAGGATTTAAATACTAGAGAAGGTTTTGGGTAAGAAAGAGTTCTTAGGTTAAGAATGAGATAGTAAGATTGTATAACAATTGTGAGAATGAGAGAGGAGTTAACAGGAAACACTGATTATTGAAAGGTGTAGACCCAACCATAGGTATGGATTATTATGAGAGGCCTGGTGAGGTTAAAGCCATGAAGATAAGTAATGAAGGTTGTCCGAATAGAAGAGTCTGACCTAGTCGTAGAACCCTTAGAGCACTCACTGAGACATTATGTCTCACTCCTTTAAGTTTCCCTTTTTCAGGATACAGGTGAAGACATGTGCAGATAGAGCTTGGAGTCACGTGCAAGAAGATGTAGCCTAGTTTATGTAATTGTGTTTTTTTTTTGTATTCTTTATATTTTGTATGACACCTTTGGGTGATAGATGAGTTGTATTAGGCATGTATGGTATTTTATTGTATTATTCTTATACGAATATAATTATATTTAAGAGTCGCTTCAACATGTTTCTATGTTTTTAAGTCTTTCCTTTTTGTTCTTAGAAATCTAGACCTAGTTACGGTAATACCCTCTAGGGTGTTATAATTAATATTATATTTCACCTTTGCAAGGCAGGGGTCACCATCTAGTTTAACTGCTTTTGAAGTGTAGAAGACAAATGTTTAAATATAATTTGATTTTGCTGAATAATAATGATAAAAGTGACGTTGAAATTATTACTTATCCTTCTTAGTAAAATCACATGGGTCGTTTATTTTAATTAATTTTAAAATAATATGTGAAATTAAAATGTCTAGTAAAATGAAAGAAAAGCAATATTTGAATTTTTTTAATGAAGTAATAAGTTTTGTGGATGAAAGGCAAGCTAAAAGAAAAAAGCCCAAGGAATATATATTGCAGTATTTAATGAGCATAACTTGGATACGAAATACTAGGATAACAATTTAGTATTTTCTAAAATATATGTACATAAATAAAAATATCATTTTTCAAAATAATTAGTATTAAATTAAATATATACATTACATTAGGAAAACAAATAATTATATATTTAATTGAGCAAATATTATTTTCAAAAATATTAAGCCTATGGAAATTTATTATAATTTATTATTTTTCCAAGTAATAATAGTGATACAATACTTATATGAAATATATAAATTCAAAAAGAATGTAAATATAATAAATACGAATGTATAATATATAATTATTTAACTTTGAGTGTTCATTTTTGTTATTGTGAATATTATGTTAACATGTACTTAATTTTTATGTGTTTACAATTAATAATTTTAAATGTTGTAAAAATTAAAATTTATTTGAAAGTGTGATTTTTATTAAATAGATATAGTTGTTAATCATTTTAAAACTATCTTTTTAATCATTTTGAAGATATTAATTGTCATTATGTGATATTGTTGAAGTTGAGTTGTTGAGTCATGTTGCGAGATAAATTGAACATTCTTGATCAGTGTAATATGATTTTTCTATCATTATGACTATTAATGTTGTTGTTGTTGTTTTTATTTGTTCTTTGATTTTAATTCCATTACTTGCTACTTTTTAAAGTTATTTATTTATGAGGATTGTTATGTTTCAAACTTTATATCTAATAATTTAATTATTATAAAGGTTATTTATCTATAAGAATTAATATTTATTTGTTACTAATTTTTTTAATATTATTACATACTATTTTTCATATGTTAATATTTTATTTCTCATTCTAGAATTCAAAAGGACAATGTTATTAATAATTTCACTATTATTGCATACTCTACAATTGCTTTATATTTATGATATATAATGGAAATTTATTATTTTCTAATGTATTAATTTATAAGAATTAAAAATCATAATGGCTTATAATTGACTATTATAAAAGAATTCTATTATTATTATTATCATCATCATCTTATTTGTATATTATTTTTACATTAAATTTAATTAGGATCATAGATTACGCACAATTTAATTGATCAATTTAATGCACTACTATTACTATTATTATTATTAAGGTTTGAGTTTATAAGAATAAAATTTATAATATTATTGATTCTTATAAATTTGAAAGGATTCTAACAACAACAACAACAATAATAATAATATTTGTTATTGTTGTTGTTGTTGTTATTACTATTATTGTTGTTGTTGTTGTTATTATTATTATTATTAGCTTTCAATCATCAAATTGCGTAATTATTATCATTATTATAATCAATTTAATTCTTTATTAAAAGTAGACCTCAAAATATATACATTTAAATGTTCATTTTGCTATTATGGATATTATATTTGACATTATTGTTTATGTTTTTATAATTAAATTTTTTTACTATATTTATTATGCAAAACAGATAATTTGAAAAAATACATATAAAATAATATATAAATTGATAATGATACATACAATAATAGAATATTTTTATTCTTATAATAGAACTGTAATTTTGTTTCAAAAAGAAAACATAAAATTAATTATGTATTTGCTTAATAAATACATACGATGATTGATAATATATAAGGAAAAAACTATTTATTTATATATTTATAAAACACTACATTAATAGTAGTAAAATCTACATTAATTTTTTCTTAAGTTTATTTTACTATGTTTAATTTTATTACTTTAATGTAAGTTTTATGAACAATAATAACTAAAGATATATTTCATTATTCATGATTTTCATTATTAATTAATTGATCTTATTTGTTTTGTAAATAATTTTTATGATTTCTTTATTGGTAAATATTAATTCATATTTATGTAATATTATTTTCATATATTTTTATCTTTTTAATTTATTATAAATATTTAAATTTTTTTATTAATTTAATATGTTTTGATATTTTTATTCAATGAATTAATTTTGAAATAATTTTTATGAGGCTCGTATATATTAAATTTGAAATTCGACTTCATATTTAATACAAATTAGTAATTCAATTTAATACAATTTTGCAAAAGTTTCGTCTTGCAAATTCAAATTCATATTTATTGAAAAAAAATTGTAAAAAAAATTCAGCATTTTATCAAATTGGTCTTCATTCCGGTTGCAACATGAAAAAAAATTGTAACAAAAATGAATATCACATTTCATATTTAGTGTCGCAAGGTGTATTAAAATTTGCTATATATATTTTACCTATATTTTTCGTAATTCTTTAATATCACAAATTCTTAATCATGTATATTTCTCTTTTTAACAAAATTGTCTTGAACTTACATGCAAAATTTTCCCTATAATAATATTTATATAATTACTCTGAAACAAACTATATAAAAAATAGTATAAAATAATATATTGAGCAAAAGCCTAATGAATCAATACAAAGAAAACAATTTTAAATTATTAGAAAAAAAGAGTTGATCAATAGAATAAAGTTGTGCACTGATATAACTAAAATACTTATTGTTAGGTTTAATAAGAGACAGCAATAAGTAACTACTGAAATAGAAAACAAATCAAAAAACCACAAATCAAAATAAGAGGAATCAAAATACTTATTCTCATAGCATTTACTCGAGCTTATATAAGAAAGCAATCTATCAATCTAATGGCTAAAAGTTAGAACGATAATATAATTATTATTTTAATTAATAGGTATAAATAGTATTGAATTAAAAACAATTTCGTTCTTTATTTGGTCTCTTAAATTTAATTTCATCC
>CM014735.1:72755197-72762697 GCA_004329165.1 Spatholobus suberectus
CAAGTCGAAAATTTAGGTAAAAACCGTAGTTTTAGGAGTTGGTTTTCAACGCAATTTGGGCTACAAGTCTCCAACCCTGTGGGACTAAAAAAGATATTTAGGGTTAAAATGAGACTTGATTGACCTGGTTTCACCCAAAATCTCAAGCGGTTTGAACATGGCGCAAGTCGAAAGTTTAGGTAAAAACCGTAGTTTTAAGAGTCGGTTTTCAACACAATTTGAGCTACAAGTCCCCAAACCCTGTGGGAAAAAAATATTATAGGGTTAAAATGTGACTTGAATGACTTGGTTTCACTCAAAAATCCAAGCGGTTTGAACATGGCACAAGTCGAAAGTTTAGGTAAAAACCATAGTTTTAAGAATCGGTTTTCTACGCAATTGGAACTGCAAGTCTCCAAACACCATGGGAGTAAGAAATAGATTTTAGAGGTTGAAATGTAACTTGATTGAGTTGATTTCATTCAAAAATATGAAGCTGTTTGAAAATGACACAAGTCGAAATTTAGGCAAGAACCAAAGTTTTAGAATCTGTTCTCTACGCAATTTGAGCTACAAGTCTTCAAACCCTGTGGGGCTAGAAAACAGATTGTATATGGTTAAAGTGTGAGTTGATTGAGTTGGTTTCCCTCAAAAATCTGAAGGAGTTTGAACATGGCACAAATCGAAAATTTAGGTAAAAACCACAGTTTTAGAAGTCGTTTTCTACGCAATTTGAGCGACAAGTCTCCAAATTCTATGAGACTAAAGAACCAATTTTAAGTAATGGTGCCTAAGAGGGTCTGGTGCACAAGTAAGTAAGTAATGATGCCTGAGTCACGTGTTGTCAGTGCGGTGCCTGAGCGTCTAGTGCACAAGTCAGGTCAAGGTGCCTGAGAGGGGTCTGGTGCACAAGTAAGTAATGATGCCTAAGTGCCTGAGCTAGTTTGGTGCACAAGTCATGTGTTGTTGGTGCCTGAGCGGTTGGTGCACAAGTAAGTAAGTAAGTAAGTGATGCCTGAGTTGGTAATTGGTGGTGCACAAGTAAGTCATGATGCTGAGTCACGTGTTGCTAGCGCCTGATCAGGTTTGGTGCACAAGTCATGGTGCATGGTGCCTGAGGGTTTGGTGCCCAAGTCATGGTGCATGGTGCCTAAGTCACGATGCAGGTGCCCAAGAGGGTTTGGTGCGCAAGTAAGTAATGATGCCAGTAAGTGCATGGTGCCCAGTATGGTGGTGCCTAAGTCACGGTGCATGGTGCCTAAGAGGGTTTGGTGTGCAAGTAAGTAATGATGCCTAAGTCACGGTGCATGGTGCCTAAGAGGTTTGGTGCCCAAGTAAGTAATGATGGTGCCTAGAGTGTTTGGTGCGCAAGTAAGTAATGATGCCTAAGTCAGGGTGCATGGTGCCTAGTGTTTGGTGCGCAAGTAAGTAATGATGCCTAAGTCAGGATACATGGTGCCTAAGAGGGTTTGGTGCCCAAGTCAGGGTGGTGCATGGTGCCTAAGAGTGTTTGGTGCACAAATAATGATGCCTAAGTCAGGGTGCATGGTGCCCAAGAGGTTTGGTGCGCAAGTCGGTGCATGGTGCCTAAGAGTGTTTGGTGCGCAAGTCGTAATGATGCCTAAGTCACGGTGCATGGTGCCTAAGAGGGTTTGGTGCCCAAGTAAGTAATGATGCCTAAGTTGCGTGTTGTCGGTGATTGATCGGGTTTGGTGCACAAGTAAGTCATGGTGCTTAAGAGGGTTTGGTTGGTGCGCAAGTAAGTAATGATGCCTGAGTAAGTTGCGTGTTGTTGGTGCTTGAGTTGGTAATCGGTGGTGCACAAGTGAGTCATGGTGCCTGAGAAGGTTGCTGGTAATCGGTGGTGCACAAGTGAGTCATGGTGCCTAAGAGGGTTGCTGGTAATCGGTGGTGCACAAGTGAGTAATGGTGCCTCCAAGTCACGTAGGTGCTTGGTTTATTGGTGGGTGCTTGGTTATTGGTGGGTGCTTGGATGATTGCCTTAGCTCGGTCCCTCGCTTATTGGTGGGTGCCTCGCTCATTGCCTCGACAAGTGGTGCTTCGCCCGTTGGTGGGTGGCGGGTGCTTCACTCGGTGCCTGACTTGACCAAGATCAGCACCACGACCAGCACCAGCACCAGGATAAGCACCACAACCAAGACCAGCACCACGACCAGCACCAGCACCACGATCAGCACCGTGACCAACACCAGCACCATGACCAGCACCAGCACTAGCACTAGGATTAGCACTACGACCAACACCAGCACCAGGATTAGCACCGCGACCAGCACCAGCACCAAGATTAGCATCGCGACCAAACCAGCGCCAGGATCAGCACCAAAACTAGCACCAGCACCACGACCAACACTAGCACCAAGATCAGCACTAGGTTCAGCACCACAACTAGCACCAGCACCGCGACCAGCACCAGCACCAGAATCAACACCAGCACTGCGACCAGCACCAGCACCGGATCAGCACTGCGACCAGCACCAGCATTAGCACCAAGATCAGCACCACGACCAACATCAGCACCAGAATTAGCACCAACACTAGCATCAGCACCACGACTAGCACCAGCACTGAGCTAAGGACCGACCACCAAGCACCAACAAGTCCAACAGAGATTTAGCCAACTTTTTTTAATTAAAACAAGTTCCCTTAGACCCCTAATGACATTGGGAAGGTTTGGAGGTGAAAGTCCTTCATCCTCCATTTTAAAAATTTTCCGCATTTTGCCAAGTTTGGTAAAAAATCACTAAAATTCAATCCCTTTGAATTTCACAATGATTTTTGGAGGGAATATTGGTTATGTCAATATTTGAATGTCTGCAAAAAATCACATCAAAATTAGATTTCTAGATACCTTTTTTCCATTTTTTTGGATTTTACGTATTTTAGCCACTTTAAAAATTAATTAAAAAATAATCCCTTGGTAAAAATTTCTGATTTTTGGGGAACAAGAAGACTTTTTTTTTCTAAGCATCCCTGCAAAAATTCTCATCAAAATTAAACCTGTAGGTCCAAATTTTGGACTTATGTCTGCTAAAAAAAAAGGTATCTACTTGTACAAAATTGGCAATGGCATATTAACCTATTATAGGGGGGGCAGTACCTCGCCCAACCACCCCCAAGTGGTTGGTCCGGGGCTACCACAGGGCTTCCCCCCAGCGCTCACTCAAGCATTCCCGGGCTTGTGTGGCTTACTTTTGCCCGTGGCATTGGATGATTGCTTAGCTCTCATCCAAGCCGAATCCTGGCCCAACTAGACCGAGTTTTGGTGCGTCCCTCGAAAACTTGTGGCTTTGTGGAGTGGCTTCTACTGGTACCAAGGATGCACGAGGCGATCGAGTCTCTCTCGTCCTGTGGGGCATCGGATGATCGAGTCTATCTCATCTGATTGTCATTGTGGGGTGTGCCGGGGGGTCGCATCACACTGAACCTCGGAAATTTGTGAGCTTTGTGGCGTGGCTTCTACTGGCACCAAGGATACATGAGGCGATCGAGTCTCTCTTGTCTCGTGGGCATCGGATGATCAAGTCTCTCTCATCCGATTGTCATTTGTAGGGGTGTCGGGGGAGTCACAAAGCAAATGTCTCCCGGAGATTTGTGGGAACCCAACGCAATGTTGCTTCCTTTGTATCGTATATGCGGTCAAACTGGGAGTGTGGCTTGTTTCAGCCCCGATGATGTGCGGCAATGCTTCTTCGAGCCCTTCCTTTCTCGGTCGGTGCCTGAACCTCGAATATTTGTGCGCTTTGTGGCGTGGCTTCTACCAATACCAAGGATGCACGAGGTAATCGAGTCTCTCTCGTCCCGTGGGGCATCGGATGATCAAGTCTCTCTCATCCGATTGTCATTTGTGGGGTGTGCTGGGGGGTCGCATCACACTGAACCTCAGAAATTTGTGGGCTTTGTGGCGTGGCTTCTACTGGCACCAAGGATACATAAGGCGATCGAGTCTCTCTCGTCTCGTGGGCATCGGATGATCGAGTCTCTCTCATCCAATTGTCATTTGTAGGGGTGTCGGGGGAGTCACAAAGAAAATGTCTCCCGGAGATTTGAGGGAACCAACGCAATGTTGCTTCCTTTGTATCGTATATGCGGTCAAACTGGGAGTGTGGCTTGTTTCAGCCCCGATGATGTGCGGCAATGCTTCTTCGAGCCCTTCCTTTCTCGGTCGGTGCCTGAACCTCGAATATTTGTGCTTTGTGGCGTGGCTTCTACCAATACCAAGGATGCACGAGGCAATCGAGTCTCTCTCGTCCCGTGGGCATTGGATGATCGAGTCTCTCTCATCCGATTGTCATTTGTGGGTGTGCCGGGGGTCGCATCACACTGAACCTCGGAAATTTGTGGGCTTTGTGGCGTGGCTTCTACTGGCACCAAGGATACATGGGGCGATTGAGTCTCTCTCTCGTGGGCATCGGATGATCGAGTCTCTCTCATCCGATTGTCATTTGTAGGGGTGTCGAGGGAGTCACGCAAATGTCCCAGATATTTGAGGGAACCCAACGCAACGTTGCTTCCTTTGCATCGTATATGCGGTCAAACTGGGAGTGTGGCTTGTTTCAGCCCCGATGATGTGCGACAATGCTTCTTCGAGCCCTTCCTTTCTCGGTCGGTTCCTGAACCTCGAATATTTGTGCGCTTTGTGGCGTGGCTTCTACCGGCACCAAGGATGCATGGGGCAATCGAGTCTCTCTCGTCCTATGGGACATCGGATGATCGAGTCTCTCTCATCCGATTGTCATTGTGGGGTGTGCTGGGGGGTCGCATCACACTGAACCTTAGAAATTTGTGGCTTTGTGGCATGGCTTCTACTAGCACCAAGGATGCACGGGGCGATCGAGTCTATCTCGTCCCGTGGGCATCAAATGATCGAGTCTCTCTCATTCGATTGTCATTTGTGGGGGTGCCGGGGGAGTCATAAAGCAAATGTCTCCCGGAGATTTGAGGGAACCCAACGCAATGTTGCTTCCTTTGCATCGTATATGCGATCAAACTAGGAGTATGGCTTTTTTTCAGCCCCGATGATGTGCGACAATGGTTCTTCGGGCCCTTCCTTTCTCGGTCGGTACCTGAACCTCGAAAATTTGTGGGCTTTGTGGCATGGCTTTTACCGGCACTAAGGATGCACGGGGCGATCGAGTCTCTCTCATCCCGTGGGGCATCGGATGATCTAGTCTCTCTCATTCAATTGTCATTTGTAGGGTGTGCCAAGGGGTCGAATCACACTGAACCTCGGAGATTTGTGGGCTTTTGTGCGTGGCTTCTACCGGCACCAAGGATGCACGGGGAGATTGAGTCTCTCTCGTCCAGTGGGCACCAGATGATCAAGTTTCTCTCATCCGATTGTCATTTGTGGGGGTGCCGGCGGAGTCACAAAGCAAATGTCTCCCGGAGATTTGAGGGAACCCAAAGCAACGTTGCTTCCTTTGCATCGTATGTGCGATCAAACTAGGAGTGTGGCTTTTTTTCAACCCCCATGATGTGCGGCAATGCTTCTTCTTTGGGCCCTTCCTTTCTCGGTCGGTGCCTGAACCTCGAAAATTTGTGGGCTTTTTGGCGTGGCTTCTACCGGCACCAAGGATGCACGGGGCGATCGAGTCTCTCTCATCCTGTGAGGCATCGGATGATCGAGTCTCTCTCATCTGATTTTCATTTGTGGGGTGTGCTAGGGGGTCGCATCACACTGAACCTCAGAGATTTGTGGGCTTTTGTGGCGTGGCTTCTACCGGCACCAAGGATGCACGGGGCAATCGAGTCTCTCTCGTCTTGTGGGGCACCGAATGATCGAGTCTCTCTCATCCGATTGTCATTTGTGGGGGTGCCGCGGAGTCACAAGCAAATGTCTCCTGGAGATTCGAGGGAACCCAACGCAACGATTCTTCCTTTGCATCGTATGTGCGGTCAAACTGGGAGTTTGGCTTTTTTCAGCCCCCATGATGTGCGACAATGCTTCTTCGGGGCCCTTCATTTTCTCGGTCGGTGCTTGAACCTAAAAAATTTGTGGGCTTTGTGGCGTGCTTCTACCGGTACCAAGGATGCACGGGGCGATCGAGTCTCTCTCATCCCGTAGGGCATCGGTTGATCGAGTCTCTCTCATCTGATTGTCATTTGTGGGGTGTGCTGGGGGGTCGCATCACACTAAACCCCAGAGATTTGTGGGCTTTTGTGGCGTGGCTTCTACTGGCACCAAGGATGACGGGGCGATCAAGTCTCTCTCGTCCTGTGGGGCACTGGATGATCGAGTCTCTCGCATCCGATTGTCATTTGTGGGGGTGCTGGCGGAGTCACAAAGCAATGTCCTCCCGGAGATTCGAGGGAACCCAACGCAAACGTTGCTTCCTTGCATCATATTTGCGGTCAAGCTGGGAGTTTGGCTTTTTTTCAGCCCCCATGATGTGCGACAATGCTTCTTCGGGCCCTTCATTCTAGGTCGATGCCTGAACCTCGAAAATTTTGTGGGCTTTGTGGCGTGGCTTCTACCGGCACCAAGGATGCACGGGGCGATCGAGTCTCTCTCGTCCCGTGGGACACCGGATGATCGAGTCTCTCTCATCTGATGTCATTTGTGGGGGTGCCGGCGTAGTCACAAAGCAAATGTCTCCCGGAGATTCGAGGGAACCCAACGCAACGTTGCTGCCTTTGCATCGTATGTGCGGTCAAAACTGGGAGTTTGGCTTTTTTTCAGCCCCATGATGTGCGACAATGCTTCTTCAAGCCCTTCATTTCTCGGTTGGTGCCTGAACCTCGAATATTTGTGGGCTTTGTGGTGTGGCTTCTACCGGTACCAAGGATGCACGGGGCGATCGAGTCTCTCTCGTCCCGTGGGGCATCGGATGATCGAGTCTCTCTCATCCGATTGTCATTTGTGGGGTGTGCTAGGGGGTCGCATCACACTGAACCTCAGAGATTTGTGGGCTTTTGTGGTGTGGCTTCAACCGGCACCAAGGATGCACGGGGCGATTGAGTCTTTCTCATCCCATGGGGCATCGGATGATCGAGTCTCTCTCATCCGATTGGTCATTTGTGGGGGTGCCGGCGGAGTCATAAGCAAATGTCTCTCAGAGATTCGAGGGAACCCAACGCAATGTTGCTTCCTTTGCATCGTATGTGCGGTCAAACTGGGAGTGTGGCTTTTTTTCAGCCTCGATCATGTGCGGCAATGCTTCTTCAGGCCTTCATTTCTCAGTCGGTGCCTTTGATATTCTCGGGCTGCTGGGTTACATTGCCGTGTGGAGGTGCTGGACAGGTCGCGAGTCTGTAACTCAAGGAATTGACGGTTGCTTTCGTCCTCGCTGTGCTCTGAGGCGTAGGTCTTGTGCTCACGTTCGATGACGGCTTTCGAGAGAGAATGCGTGGCTTGCTTCAGTTGCTTTTGTCATGCCTAGTGAGGTAGGTGCGGCGTCACCCATGTTTCCATATGCTTGCATGCCTTTGGCACTATGGGGTGTGGTTCATTTGGTGGTATTGGGTCTGGCAAACGCGAGGGCATGTGAGCTGTAATTGTGA
>CM014735.1:72765197-72824192 GCA_004329165.1 Spatholobus suberectus
GAACATAGCGAAATGCGATACTTGGTGTGAATTGTAGAATCACGTGAACCATCGAGTCTTTGAACGCAAGTTGCGCCCGAAGCCATTAGGCCGAGGGCACGCCTGCCTAGGTGTCACACATCGTTACCCTCCCGCAAACGTCTCGCCTTAATCGCTGCGGGGGGTGTGTGCTGGCCTCCCCGCGAGCGCTGTCTCGTGGTTTGTTAAAAACTAAGTTCGTGGTCAAGCAAGCCACGATACAATGGTGGACGAGCAACACTCAAGACTGATCGATCGTGCGCGACCCGACCCGGTGCAGACTCTCTGACCCCTGTGCGTCCCTGGACGCTCTCAGCGAGACCTCAAGTTAGGTGCGGCTACCCGCTGAGTTTAAGCATATCAATAAGCAGAGGAAAAAAAACTAACAAGGATTCCCTAGTAATGGCGAGCGAACCGAGAAGAGCCCACCATGAGAATCAGTCGCTTCCGGCATCTGAATTGTAGTCTGGAGAAGTGTCCTCAGTGGCGAACCAGGCCTAAGTCCCCTAAAGGGGGCGCCAGAGAGGGTGAGAGCCCCGCCGTGCCCGGACCCTGTCGCAGCACAAGGCGCTGTCAGCGAGTCAGGTTGTTTGGGAATGCAGCCCCAATCGAGCGGTAAATTCCGGCCAAGGCTAAATACTGGCAAGAGACCGATAGCGAACAAGTATCGCGAGGGAAAAATGAAAAGGACTTGAAAAGAGAGTCAAAGAGTGCTTGAAATTGTCGGGAGGGAAGTGGATAGGGGCTGGCGATGTGTCCTGGTCGGATGTAGAACGATGCAAGCTGGTCTGCCGATCGACTCGGGACATCGATTGACGCAGATTGCGGTGGTGGCCCAAGCCCGGGCTGGGGAAATGCTCGCGGAGACATCATCACTGTGATTGTGGACGGCAGCGCACGCCGACTCGGCATGCCTCGACACCTGCTCACCCCTAGCGTCGACCTGTGGGCTCCCATTCGACCGGTCTTAAAACATGGACCAAGGAGTCTGACATGTGTGTGAGTCAGCGGGTGAGCAAACTCGTGAGGCGCAAGGAAGCTGATTGGCGGGATCCCCCCATGGGTTGCACCGCCGACCGACCCCGATCTTCTGTGAAGGGTTCAAGTGAGAGTATGTCTGTCGGGACCCGAAAGATGGTGAACCATGCCTGAGCGGGGCGAAGCCAGAGGAAACTCTAGTGGAGGCCCACAGCGATACTGATGTGCAAATCGTTCGTCTGACTTGGGTATAGGGGCGAAAGACTAACCGAATCGTCTAGTAGCTAATTCCCCCCAAAGTTTCCCTCAGGATAGCTGGAGCCCGCGGGTGAGTTCTATCGGGTAAAGCCAATGATTAGAGGCATTGGGGGCGCAACGCCCTCGACCTACTCTCAAACTTTAAATAGGTAGGACGACGCGGCTACTCCGTTTAGCGCCGCCACGGAATTGAGAGCTCCAAGTGGGCCATTTTGGTAAGCAGAACTGGCGATGCGGGATAAATTGTAAGCCGAGTTACGGTGCCCAACTACGCACTAACCTAGACCCCACAAAGGGTGTTGGTGATTAAGACAGCAGGACGGTGGTCATGGGAAAAACCTGGGCTTGGGCTTTGCCTCGATATGGGCCTGTGATATAAAGGTTCTTCTTCTGGCAACTGCAGTACACTTGCTATTGCTCTGTTATCAAAGATTTTCCCATTTGAACATTTATTGCTCCGTGTCTCATTCTTCCGGTGAAGGTTGCAACGCTCCATTTCTGCTTCAACGTCTCTTCTAGCCCTGGTCAGCTTATATACTGAGGTAATATTCTTGTTCTCTCTTCGCTTCAAGTTACTTTGTTTTGTGATTTTTCTGTACTGCATTATTGTTTGTTTCATCGAAGATGGATCCACGTAGACGCAATACCTCATCTTCCACTCTTGACGGTCGTGGCAGTCGTTCGAGAGATTTTGTAGCGAATTGGCTGTTTCGATCGTCGGCATTGCCTCTGTCTCGCAGTGCTGGCGGTCGTGGTCATGGCAATGACGCTGGTTGTGCCAGTTCCCAGTTCCTCCGTCGGCCCCGCGTGCATCTGCACGCTGGGGAAGGTCTGTTTGGGGTAGGGTAGATAGGCAACGGTCTATAAGAAGGGTCGATGAGCGCCCTTTAACAGCCGACCCAAAACAACCTTCGTCACCCGAAATAGTAATCTGTCCCGAAATCGTGGAGAAGTGTCGAAGTCATTTAAAGGCTGTAGGAATGTCATATGACCTAAACGAAGTGCTGGAGTACGCGAAGGCTTGGGTGCAATATCCTGACCTAATGAAAATCCCTCCGAGCCAGGCATCATTTTTTGGGTTAAAAGGCCGACGAAAGCTATTACCGGGGTTATGCCGCAGCTTGACCAGCAACCAACCCTTTCTAAATCTTCTTCCGGTGTTTTTGGCAGGGAGATGGGAAGACCATCAGGAATGTGGAGACTACTCAGGAGGCCTATCATGATGGGGGCATTACAAACCGACATTGAGGGTTTAGGCAATCTTTTCGGCCACATGTTTCGTGGCTAAATGCAGTATGTGCTGATGAAGAACGCCTTTGGTACCACCAACCCTCTGGATGCCTTAGCCAAGAAAGATGTGATAATATCCCAGCTCTAGTAAGCAGAAGAGGGGGCGTATGGCCAAAGAGGAATCTGGCCACAGGATAGTCGAGCTGCAGGAAGAGGTATGAGGTTTGAAGGGGCAACTAGACGCGGAGAAAGCTAAAAGGCTGCTATTGGCCAAGGTTGAAGTTGACCTTTAGGAGAAGTTGTTCGTGGCCGACGCTAAATATACCAAGCTTGAAACGAATCTATCATCCCGGCTTCAAGTATTTGAAGAGAAAGTTCATGGCTCAGAGGTCGGCCTGGCAGCTTCTTAAGAAGAGTCTGTTTTGATGTGCCGCCACTGGATCGAGTCCGTCCAGCTGTCTTTTGACAATACTATGGAGCAAGTGTGCTTCCTCCTTCAGCGTAATCTGGACCTTGCTTGTGCCCGCCCGAATTGTGAAGTCATTGATGGCGTTTGGCATGCGAATATAGATGGGGATGACACCGGCGGATCCTACTATTCCAACGATTGATTCCAAAGTTGATGACCAGGTCGAGGAAGATGAAGCCGGAGGAGAGTATCAGGGGTTTGGGGTTGATTCTGAGCCTCAAATGGATAATCAAGATGCTGCAAGGGAACTTGCAGATAGCTTCATATCAACCCCGTAGATGACGCCGACTATCCCTCCTTCAACCAAGGTGGTGATCCTAGGTGATGATCCTGACTCCGGAGATGCTAGCGTTTCTATAAGTGTTGCCAACATTAGAGCATGAAGGGCTGAGGTGCCAGTTTATCTTGTAATTTTTGTTTATGTTCCTGTCAGACAATACGTATATGTAATTTCTTTAAGTAATGAATTTTGATGCTTCATAATCTTGTTCTTTTCATTTGACTATGATTTAATGTATATGCCGTGATCCTTTGTTTTTCTTTTCAAGCTTTCAACTTCGGCTTTTATCCTTCGTGTTTTGTCCTTTGTTCTTCGTGCCTTCGATTTTAGCGATCTTCCTTGTCTTTGATTTTAGCGATCTTCCTACCCCGACTGGAGCAAATCCACATACACAGGGTAGTTCGCATTACTTTGTCTTTGATTTTAGCGATCTTCCTACCCCGGCTGGAGCGAATCCATGTACATGGGGTAGTTCGCATTGCTTTGTCTTCAATTTTAGCGATCTTCCTACCCCGGCTGGAGCAAATTCACGTACACAGGGTAGTTCGCATTGCTTGCTTTCGATTTTAGTGATCTTCCTACCCTGACTAGAGCGAATCCACGTACACGGGATAGTTCGCATTGTTTTGTCTTTGATTTTAGCGATCTTCCTACCCTGGCTGAAGTAAATCCACGTACACGGGGTAGTTCGCATTGCTTGCTTTCGATTTTGCTCGTTCACCCCTGTAATAAGCTTATAAAGGAGGTAAACTCTCATTTTATTAATCATGTGGGCCAAAAAATATTACAAGAATCACAAGTTATAATATGCGACTCTGTCTGACTACACTATATAGTTAGATTAACTAGGAAATTAAAACTAGTATTACCCTTCGTGCCTCAACTATAATATCGTCTGAGATTGCCTGCGTTCCAAGTTCGCAGGATGGTAACCCCGGGTAGCGTCTCTAAGGCGTATGCACTCATTCCTGTCTTTGAGGTAACCCTATAAGGGCCTTCCCATTTCTTGGCGAGCTTCCCTTGTTTAGCATTTCTTCCCCCGATGTCGGCACGCCTTAAGACGAGATCGTTGGTCTCGAAGGAGCGACGTATGACTTTCTTGTTGTATCTCGTAGCAACCTGTCTCTTCAAAGCAGCTTCTCTTCTCTTATAGCGGCCACTTCTCTTCTTTCTTCCGCTATGTCTAACTCTGACCTCAGTAGTCCATCATTATCCTCCAGCCTTAGGCTAGCCACTCTCCATGTCAGCTCTCCAGTTTTTGCCGGAATCATTGTCACCACACCGTAGGTAAGGCAGAAAGGAGACTCCCCTATGGAAGAGTGGGGGGTTGTGCGATATGCACATAGGACATATGGTAGTTGCTCAACCCGACCCCCTTTTGCTTCATCCAGACACCTCCTGAGTCCTCTGAGCATGACTCGGTTTGCTACCTCCGCCTGTCCATTCGTTTGTGGATGTTCAACCGATGTGAAATGTTGCTTGATCTTCAACCCGACCAAAAACTTTTGGAAGCCCTTATCTGTAAATTGTGTGTCGTTATCTGACACTAGGACATCCGGTATCCCGAACCTACAAATGATCTGCCGGAATACAAAGTTTTCCACATTTCTTGCCGTGATAGTAGCCAACGCCTCTACTTCGATCCATTTAGTGAAGTAATCAATTGATACCACCAAGAATTTGACCTAGCCAGGTGCTTTAGGGAAGGGGCCGAGGATGTCGATCCCCTACCATATGAAAGGCCAAGGAGAAGTGATCATGCTTAAATCTTCCGGAGGAGCGAGGTGGATGTTGGAGCATTTTTGGCATCTATCACACTTCTTGGCAAACTCCATAACATCATTTTCTAACGTCGGCCAATAATAGCCGACTTTGAGTATCTTTTTAACTAACGCTCTACCTCCCAAGTGTTGGCTGCAGCTTCCTTCGTGTATCTCGGTCATCATGTATTCAGACTCCGACTTCTCCAAACATCTAAGCAATGATTGGGAAAAGCCACGCTAGTATAGTTTGTCGTTCACTATGCATAAATGAGTTGCGGACCGCTCTGACCTTTTCGCTTCTTTTCTATCTTCCGAAACGACACCTTTATTCATATATTCGATAATAGGAGACATCCAACTCTGCTCCGATTCGATCGCCAACACAAGATTGGGTTCATGAATTGTCTGTTGGATGGTCGTCCTATTATTGCCGGAAGATTTAGTGCTTGCCAACTTCGATAAAATATCTGCCCTGACATTCTTCTCGCGGGGAATGTACATGAAATCTATTTTATGAAACTTCCCAATGATAGTTTACACTTTCATCGAGTACTTCTGCGACATCGGCTCCTTGGTTTGATAGGCCCCGTTAATATGCGAAATCATCAACTACGAATCGCTACATACACGCAACGACACAACGCCAATGTCGGCCGCCGTAACTAATCCGGCTATGCACGCCTCATACTCTACCTGGTTGTTGGAGGTGGGAAACGTAAAAGTCAGCAATTGTTCCACAACGCCATCCAAAGACTCCAACAGTATGCCGGCTCCACTCCTTTTCTCATTAAATGATCCATTTACAAAGAGGGTCCAAACTGATTCTCCGGGTGCGGACTCCGTCGGTGTCATTTCTGCTATAAAGTCGGCTAGCGCCTGGGCTTTCAACGCTTGCCTTGGTTCGTATTAAATCCCGTATTCTGATAACTCTATGGCCCACATAGTCATCCTTCCTGCTAACTCGAGCCTATGTAGGATGTGGCAGATTGGCTGATCCATCCTTACTACGATTTGGTGCGACTAGAAGTAGGGTCTCAGCCTTCTGGCAGCCATCACCAAAGCAAATACGACCTTCTCAACCTTGGGATATCTTGGTTCGGCTCCTTGTAAGGCTCTGCTTACAAAATAGACCGGCTTTTGTCCTTCTGGCGTCTCCCGCACTAGCGCGGCACTTACAGCTTCATCAGCCACTGCTAAATATAGGTATAACACTTCACCCATCTCGAGTTTAGTGAGTAAGGGCAGAGCGGATAGGGTCTCTTTCAGTCTTACGAACGCTGCTTCGCAATCATCTGTCCATTCAAAGGTTTTGCCCTTCCTTAAAAGTCGGAAGAAGGGGAGAGCGTTTTGTGCTGACCTGGCTACGAACCTCATCAATGCGGCCAAGCGCCCTGTTAATTTCTGAACCTCTTTCACGCTCTGAGGGCTCTTCATCTCTAGTATAGCTCTGCACTTTTCTGGGTTCAACTCGATAGCTCTTTCAGATAGCATGTATCCCAAAAATTTACCAACCGAGACACCAAACGTGCATTTATTGGAATTCAGCCTCATTAAACTTTTCTAACTGAGCGAAAGTCTCCTGCAAATCTTGAAGGTGTGCTGTAGGGGTGGCACTTTTTACGATCATGTCATCAACGTATACCTCCAAGTTCCGCCCTATCTGTGCTTCAAACACCTTATTCATCATTCTCTGATATGTGGCCCCAACCTTCTTCAATCCGAAGGACATCACCTTATAGCAATAATTGGCCTTCTCTGTCATAAAGGCCGTTTTCTCTTAATCACCTGGATAAAGAGGGATTTGGTTGTATCCAGAGTAAGCATCCATGAACGACAAGTAACAAAATCCGGATGAACCATCAACGAGCTTGTCAATGTCAGGCAGGGGGTATGAGTCCTTCGAGCAGTGCTTGTTCAGGTTAGTGTAATCCACACACATTCTCCATTTCACATTCTGTTTCTTCACGAGCACTACGTTGGCCAACCACGTGGTATACTTCACTTCTCGAATGAACCCCGCTTTCAACAACTCCACTACCTGTCTCTCGATCTCTTGTAAGCGCTTAAGGGCCATCTTTCTCCTTCTCTGACACACCAGTTTCACAGAGGGATCAACCTCTAACCGATGACAAAAAAGATTGGGATATATTCCTAGCATATCTACCGGTTTGCATGCGAACAAGCCGACGTTATTCTTCATCAGTGTCGATATATCCTCCTTCATTTTTTTATCGAGGTTGGCTCCAATTTTCACGACCTAATGTTCCTCTATCACAATCTGAACCGGGACACATTCTCCATCTGGTTCTGGACAAGGTATCTAGATGTCTCTCTTTATCTCATCCCGGCAATCTAATTCTGTCAAGAGTACCTCACTCTCTCCGGGGTTAAGCCTGTAATCTATGTCGGGATTACAGTCGACCTTTAGTGACTCCTTGTAACATTCTCTTGCTTTTCTCTGGTCACCCCGAAGGGTGACTACCTCCATGTCGTCACCTACGAATTTCATGGCCAAATGCGAGACCGAGATAACAGCTCCTAGTGCATTCAACGTTGGTCTACCTAAGATCGCATTGTAAGACGATTTGGCATCCACCACTATAAACTATGTGGCTACGGTTTTCGTGTGAGGTGGCTTCCCAAACGTCACGTGGAGTTTTATGTACCCCACCGACATTATGTGATACCTGAAGAATCCTATCAAATCTTCATTGTACCGCATCAACTCAAACTCCGGGATCTTCAACTTCTGAAATAGCTCATAGAACATAACATCGAGCGAGCTACCAATGTCAACCAACAACCTTTGAACCTCCTTATTTGCCACTAATTCGTTTACCACGAGAGGGTCGTCATGATTGGGCATTACGTCGACATAGTCCGTGTCATCAAACACCAAGGGTGGCGCTCTTTTCTATGCGGGGCTTTTATCAGCACGAGCCCTAGAAGAAGTTGTCATCACTTCTCTAGCATGTCTTTTTCTCGCGTTATTCGACTGACCTCCCCCCGAGAATCTGCCCCCGATGACGTATATGATCTCATGGCTTCTTGTTGGTGAGTGCGCAGGGGATCTTGTGGGTCGCCGAGATGACGATCGTCTAGGAGATTAACGACGTATAGCTTGTACCTTGACATCATCCCACGATGGCTGAGTTGGTGAGTGGCCTCTCGCTGGGCTATCTCGGCATAGTGATCTTTCTCTCCAAGGTAGAGAGCGCTCCCGCCTTGGGCTCCTCGATCTCTTTCCTCTTGGCGGCGAGGGACGTCGTCCTCTATTGTCGCGACCCCTGCTTTGCTTCACAAAGCGGCCCAGTCTCCCTCGTTTGATCAACACTTCAATGGAATCTTTCAACTGATAGCATTCATCAATGTCGTGCCTTGTCACACTGTGATACCGGTAGTATTTGGACTGGTCCTCGACTTCCCTGTTCTTTATCAGCCTCAGGGGGTTTTATCCCCTCTTCCACAAACTCCACATTGTATACCTCGTTTAGGATTCTCACTCTAGAGGCATTCAACGACGTATATTCTTCAAACCTCAGGCCTCCTCTTTTGTATAAACCCTGGTCATCATGACGCGGTGGTTTGTCGGTCTTTGCCTGGGTATTCTTCTTTTGTGACGCAATGTCAGTCGTTTTCATATGGCCAGCCTCTAGTACATTCTCGAAATTGATATACTTCTCTGCTTTCTTCAAAAAATCCTCCATAGAGTTTGAAGGTGTTTTGGTAATCGACATGAAGAAAGGTGAGCCTGGTCTCACCCCGTCCTTCACCAGCATCAAAACTACTCCAAACTGTAGATTCTCAGCAACCCTCGCCTCTTT
The DNA here is from genome assembly GCA_004329165.1 of Spatholobus suberectus. Lineage (NCBI taxonomy): Eukaryota > Viridiplantae > Streptophyta > Magnoliopsida > Fabales > Fabaceae > Spatholobus > Spatholobus suberectus. The sequence continues at coordinate 72,774,018 of CM014735.1, forward strand.
GTTGAATCTGCTGACATATTCCCTCAACAATTCGTCCACGCCCTGGCGAATTCTCCTCAGATCGGCCTCAATCTTTGGTCTAGCCTTGCTAGTCGCAAAGGTGGTCTTAAATTTCTCCCTCAACGTCATCCAAGAATCAATGGATCTCAGTTCTAGAAATTGGAGCCACTTTAGCATTACTCCCTTCAACGAGAGCGGAAACGCTCGGCACGTCAACGAGGCTGATGCTCCTTTATATGACATCGTTGACTCAACCACTAAGAGGTGATCACTAGGATCAGAAGATTCATCATACAACTCAAGGGAAGGTAGCTGCTGCAGCTGCTTTGAGACCTGCAAATTCATGATCTTGAGGGAGAAAGGAAGGCTGAAAGGAACCAACTCGTCCTTCTTGTCTATGTTCGTGGCCATGTGCGCGTCGTGCATCTCCAACTTAGGTTTCAGACCAGATGCAACAGACCTCTCAGTGCGATCGTAGGTATTCTCCGTAACCTTATTGCTATCTCTCTCCGCTCGCAATTCAGCAATGATCTTCTCCTGCTCCTTCAGAGCATCTCTCTGCTACTGCAACAGTGCAGCAAGGTCTGCCATATTGACTGAGGGTGCCGAAATGTCATGGGGGTGGGGAGCCGCCTCAGGAGTGGCAGAAGCAGCTTCGTCATCCTTGGGCGACAGTGGTTGAAGCTTTGGTGGCGAAGATGCCACAGTGGCCTTGCAGTTCCTTGTGCTCACCATCACGATCTTCAGAGGATGAGGAAAACGAAATGAAGAGAGGAGAATCTGAAAGCAATTTCCCACAGACGACGCCAATGTTGTGTGGCGAACACAAGAATGTGTCTTCAGTGAGCTCCCACAGTGGTCGCAAGCGTCTCCGGTGGTGACACCTACAAGGACTCCGATGCTTAAGTCAGTATGGGTCTGAGTATGAGTGAATATGAAAGAGAACGTGTGTACCTGATGGGTGTGGAGTCCTTTATATAAGGCGTTTGGAGGGAAATTCTATTAGAATTGGTGCCACATGGCAGCATGCGTTTGGGGGCCCAACTACATGCGTTCCTTGCCTTTAGGTGCATTCGATGCCGTGCCAGGGTAGAAGTAAAGTTGATCCGAGATAGCAAGGAAACATGAGCCGGGATACCCAAAGATGTTAAAACCGGAATAAGTGGCGTGGGATCGACTTAGAGCCATAAGTCCAAGTAACCTCCAAAATAGTTGCCCCAAGCCGGTGATGCTTGGGGAAGCATTGTCGGCTTAAGAGACTAAGTCAGTCTGAGTAACCTCCAGAACAGAATCATGATGCAATATGAAGTTATTTTGGTATATTGTCTATGTAGGCTCCTAAGTGGGAATAAGTTATCTGGTAGTTTACCAATTACTAGATGAGCTTGGCAACCTTTCAAATTTGGATAGACTCCAAGTTGATGAAAACCAATTGTCAGGTCCTATTCCACAGTCATTTGTCAACATGGTCAAAGTTAAACATGTGTAAGTGGATCTATAAACCACAATTAAATCAATCTTTACAAATCACTTGCCTTTTGGTCCTTGATACGTTATTAGGTTGGAAGAATCTTCATATTCCCAGTCAAATAAAGGGTGTTGACTTTAATATGTACAACTACAAAGATGTTGCGATTCCCAGAGTGTTGGAGCAGGTTTAATTGCTTTATTCAAGGTTGTCAAACTCAATAGTTTACGTAAACTCGTAGAGCTTCCGTAGACTCGACTCGTAAACTCATAAGAGTTTACTTATTATAAAAAATAATATTAAAAACCTATTAATGACATATATCCATAGCATAATACTCTTAAGACAATATTAATTCAACATTTCAACTCCATAATAAAGCAAAGTAGAAAACCACAATGATAAAGTGTTATAGTACATTAGTACTAAATAAGATTAAACTACATAAATGATCAAATCATACATAAATTCATAAAAATATAAGTTCCTAAAGTAAATACATTTCAAAAAGGAGTTAATTTCTCCAAATCATTTGAGTCATAGTAAAACACTAACACTGTGGGGTCAATGGGGAGCAAAAATTACATTTGATTTCAAACTCGCTAACTCGCTTCTTGACTTGAGAGTTTATGCGAGTTTACACGACTTTAAATAGTTTACCCGAGTTTATCTAGAAAAGAGTTTGATAGCGAGTTAACTCATTTTCTCTACCTAGAATCATAAACTTATAAGAGTTTACTAGTTAACTCGAGAGTTTGACAACCTTGGATTTATTTTATTTATATTTCCAATCTTCAAATACATGTTTCACTATGTTACTAGAAAAATGATTCGTTTTCCTCAATTATCATTGACATAAGATGAGTTCACCTAGTTCTACTTGGTGGATTGCATAATTGATAATTCAAGTCTTCCCCGAAGAGTATCACTTGTAATAGAGAAAGTAAAGTAAACAACTATATAGTAATAGCATTTAGGTATTTAGCACATCGTCTGAGTTATCAAACTATTGCACAAATTTCTGTCAGTTGGAATACTTGTAAAGTTAGAATTCGAGGAGAGGCTACAGTTGGTACCTCCAAAGCAATCCTAAAGAATATGATTTTAACTTTTAAGTTGAAACTTGCATTAATTAAATAGTAGAGTTTGTTATTGTAAAGGAATGTGCTGGTGTTATTGTGAATAGACGAGATTAATTGCGGGAGTCTAATATTGGTATTGTTATTGTGCTAGTAAGGATCTCTTAAATGAAGTTGAAAGAAACCTATAGGTAAGCTATTGACATGTTCTAAGGATCAATTAGATTTGATCATAATGCTTTCTGATACACGTTTTATTGATAAGATGCCATGTCTGTTGCAAGGAACATAATAAAAAAATTCCAAAAATCAGGTGGTGCTACAGAGTTGAGCATGTGCCTTTGCTGGATTCGTTTGTTTCATTTATACTAAGCTGGTTGACATCTCTTTTGGCTCAAAATTGGAAATTGAAGAGTTAATGTGGACCGTTAGATAAATCCAAGGGTTGACTGTGTGTGACTGTGAATCCTCGACAACAGGCAATCTGAATCCAAATCCAACAGCTTCCACAGGCACCAAGCCGTAGTAGTATCCTCTAACTCCACAACTCATTTTAAGAATCAACAAATTTAGTTTGACTATTTGAGCAATTACAATGGCATTAAAAGGGAACTAAAGGAATTGAGTCATCGTTAACACTAACCATTATAAGGTAATTGACTAGGCCAAACAGGGTATGTTCAAGGGTTGAAAGAAGCTATAAGGAAATGAAAGAGCAAAGCTGGAATAGTAGTTAGTTGCATCATCCACAAGTATAATAAACACAAACATGACCTTATGAAACAAGGCTAGGATAGACAATGTCCAACAAACATAGTCTGTCATAGGATATAAAATGCCCTTTTGGGATCATGTAGTTTCTAATTTTAACTCCCCTTGAAATCCCTATATATGGACAAAATATTGGTGTAGGCTAAGGTGGGAGACTCAGGAATGTCTCCCATCGTGGGAAAGGATTTTCATCCGTCAGATATAGTAATTTTAAAATGAATGGTTAGGATTTTTCTTTCTTTTTTATTTATTTTTTTCTTTTTCCCAAATTGTCCCTAAACCCACCTGTTCTCCATCGCCGCCGTGCACATCACCTATGTGGAGCAAGCGCTTCGAAATCTAGTCCGCTACCACACCGGCAACGAAATTCGGCGTCGTCTCTCCACCTCAAACAAACCCACCTCTTCTGAGCGTCTTCATCGATGAGGCAAACGCGCACTCTGCAATCCCGCATCATCTCGCGTTTGGAAGGTTTTGAGGCAGCGAGAAAGAGTGGGTTTGAATGTGGCTGGGTTTTTTTGTTTGCAGGTTTCGGATTGGTGGAGGAAGGCTTGGAAAGGAGGATGGTTGTGGTGGTGGTGGTGTCGTCAGTGATGGCAGCTTCGATGTTCGGCAGCGGCAGAAGGGGTGATAGAGAAAGGGGTTTGAACGTGGATGGTTTTTTCTGTCTTGCAGGTTTTGGCTTGGTGGACGAAAAGGGCTTGGAAGGGAGGATATGGTTGTGATGGTGGTGGTGGTGGTGTTGTCAGCGATGGGAGTGGGGTGACAGAGAAAAGGGTTTAAATGTGGCTGGGTTTTTTTGTCTTGTAGGTTTCAGCTTGGTGGAGGAAGAAGGCTTGGAAGGGAGGATATGGTTGCGGTGGTGGTGGTGGTGTCGTCGGCGATGGCAACTTCGGTGTCCGGCAGCGGCGGCAGAAGGGGTGGCATAGAAAGGAGTTTGAATGTAGATGGAATTTTTTTTGTACTGCTGGTTTCAACTTGGTGGAGGAAGAGGGCGTGGAAGGGAGGATGGTTGCAATGGTGGTGGTGTCGGCGGCGGCGGCTTCGGTGTCTAGCGGCAGCAAAAGGGGTGATAGAGAAAGGGGGTACCTAGAGTCAAGGATAAAATGGAAAAAATCGAGAAAATAAGAAAAAAGAAAAAGAAAAATCTTAACCGTCTATTTTAAAGCTGTTATATTTGGGTGAAAAATATCCTTTCCCATGGTAGGAAACATTCCTCAGTCTCCCACCCTAGCCCTGCGTCTTAGCCCTACGTCCAAAATATTTGTCATCCAATGCTAAACACTTAAATCTAAGAAAGTCTTATAGTGAAAATTATGACTGCTAACAAGGGATGCCATCAAAACAACCCTTTAGAAAGAAAAGTGACATCAGAACTCTATTGAGACTAATTAAGAACTATAATATGGATATGATCAAACTTAGCATTTAACTAAATCACAGCAACTGTAGTAATTAGTTATAATCCAAAAAGGTTACGTCAACATCTTTAACATAGGCTAACCAAATATAACTAAAGGAAAGATGGAGAACAAGTACTCTTTCAAACAAATTTCTAGTAAGTATGACCTACAATTTCATATCCAAAATTGTGACAGTCTAATTTGCAAACATCTTAACAAAAAAAAATAAAAATGAATACCAACTGAGAAAGAGTTGATAGGAGTAAGCTCGAGGTAAATTAGATTGAATCCTAAGCCCAATGCTGAACTCTGGTTTTATTCAAAAGGTGAAATATGATATTTCTAATGTGATGCATTCTGCAGGTAATGACTCGAAGGCCTAGAACAAATATTTTTATCAATCTTCCAGCTCTTCGCAAACTTGACAACATGCTTCTCATGAGGATTGAATCTTGTTCTTTCATGTGTCACTTGTAATTGGCTGAGACATCATTGAATAATTGAGGCCTTAATGTACATTTTCTTTTATAACAGGAAACTTTAGACAGTTCCACTGCCAGAGTATTGGTATGTAGACCAAGGAATTGTAGACCAAGGAATTGTAGCCCCAGATGTAGATCGTTCAACCTCTTTTCGCAAAACAATTCAGCAGCAAGAAGAGAAGTGGTGGCTGCCCGTACCTCGTGTTCCCCCTGCAAGACTCAGTGAAGACTCAAGAAAGCAATTGAATCACTCTCGAGAATGTGCAAAGCAAATACTGGAAGCAGCCATGGTTATCAACTGTATTGCTTTGGCTGAAATGGAAGTTCCTGAGTCATATCTGGAAGCTCTTCCTAAGATCTAATTTAAATTCTAACATTGATTACACCATTACATGCCATACCTTGGTTATCAACAAATAAACTTAAGGGCACACATTTGTTTTGCATACATGTACACTACCTGAGTAAGATGCTCTCTAGTTAATATTTTGTCAAGTTATGGCTTTGTCTTGAATACGAATTTGTGTTTTGAACTTTTCACTGTCTAAGAGTACTTTCAACATGGCCAGGCTTTTTGCAGAACAGAAGAACATACCTGGGGGCTTTTAACATTGTGACCCGCATTGATGATTTGCTATATGTGGATGACTTGACCAAACATTCAGAGAGGTTTGCATTGGTTCCTACTACACAGTTAATGTGGTTTCTCAGCAGAATGTTACACATCCACTCTCAGTGCCTGTCTCGGGCACTACTCCACACAAAGCGGCAGTTGGCATTACTAGTTTTTCACCTGCGCCACTGATTAGTCCTGCAAGAAGGGAGAGAACTCCTTTCCTCAACAACAATAACAACAGCATCAAACCTGATCATCCTGGCTTTGGGGTGAGAAGAGTGTTGTCAAATTATCTTGGAGTAGAGACAAGGACAAAGATATGCAGTAACTCAACTGAGATAAATTGTTCAAACCCAAGTAGCAAGAAAACTGAACACCCAAAACAAAGTCAGAAGGAATCATGGACCCTCAAAAAAACAGGGTCAAATAACAAGCAAGGTTTATCCATTAGAGCACTCATTGTGGTAGTTGGGATTCGGTGGGTCAAAGTTTACTAGGGGAGGGAGATTCAGTAGAGGACAACTCTTATAATCATTTATGATTTTTTTCTTTGAGACATTAAAAGTTAATTTAATGAAAAATATTTTATGATATTTTATACCATGCATTTTTTTACCTTCATTTGTATTTTTACTTTCTCTTTATCACTAGAATGTGTTGTTCTTTTATCATTTTCATATTTGCAAAAAATGATAACTTCAACGGATGGATAATGTTTTTAAAGATTGAGAAAAGTGAAAAGTTAATGGAAAACAAATTATGTGTATACTTTGAAGAAGTTAAATTGTAATGAAACTCTACTTGAAAAAGTGAATTTCATTGCTGTTGGGATTGTTCAGATGAAGTGAATTTAATGAAGAGTGATAGTCATGTATAAAATAATTGATAAATGTATTTTCCATTAAGAATTCAAAGAAGTTTGAACAACAATTTTATTTTTTTTACTTCCTATATGACATAAAATAATATTTTGAGGAAAAAGTATATGCACTCACAATGTAAAGGTTTTTTTATACTGTCATCCAACCACAAACTACCATATGAATAAGTTTGTTGATTTTGATAATAATTACCCTAAAGGTCACATCCAAACTAATTTCTAGTTAATTGACAATGTAAAATATTTTTATATATTTTTGCACTGACAATGCATATCTGTTAAACTCTAATATTTTTTATATATCTAATTGAAATTGTTTCGACTTAATATTTTTAAAAGAAAATAAAAGTTGTATATATATATATAGGAAATGTATCAAATGAGAAGACCATTTTTATATAAGAGTGAGAAGAATGCATATTAACCATTAAATCTTGTCGTGAATGGTCAAGATTAACACATACAAAGTCATGTGAGTTTTAGTAGTCACATAACTTTAAATCATGAACATCCATGTATGGTTATACGATCCAGATTTACTTGTCTCACTCTTATATAAAGATAACTCTCTCACTATATATATATATAGAGAGAGAGAGAGAGGGAGAGAGAAGGGGGGGAGGAAGGGGGAGGGAGGGAGAGTTTAATGGATACACACGTTTGGTGTAAAATATTTTATATTATCAACCAATTAAAAATCAGCTTTTGTATGACTTTTAAGGTGATTATTATCAAAGTTAACAAACTTATCAAATATTGTAAGTTGTGATTAAATGACAGTATAAAAAAAATTTACACTATCAATGCATATCTTTTTTCTCATGTATATATATATATATATATATATATATATATATATATATATATATATATATATATATATATATATATATATATATATAAGGTTAGGATCCGTTGACACCAAGTGTCAAAGTAGTCAATTACATCTTCAATAACTTTTGTAGAATGCAAATTTAACCAATCCAACCATTAAATTGTGTGATATTATCTTCATAAACATGTATATCAAATTTCACATCATTTGGATTTTGCTAGATATGTTATCTAATATTGAATATTTACATATATTTTAATATCATATTGTACGTTAAAATAAAGTGATGTGATGAACTATTAAATAATTTTGAAATTATATGAAATTTTGTATACTTAATCTAATTAATAAAATATCAAATTCAATAATTGGATTGATTAAATTCTACAAAAAATTATTGAATGTGTAATTTGACTAACTTTGACATCTGATGTCAACAAATCCTAACCCATATATATATATAAACAATTCAATTAAAGAATTGTAATTTTTTAACTAAAAAATAAAATATATATTTTACTCAATTAAAGGTAGACAGTTTAAATAATTACAAAAATCAATTTAAATATATATTTTCTCAATGTTTATAAGAATATAAAAAATTGTTTCTTTAACTTCCATCAATAATATTTAATTACAAAATTCAATTAAAAAATATCTACAAAAAATATAATTTAGATATAAATTATAATTTAACTAATTATTATAATCTATGTCCAACATAAAAAATCCCGTGTACGGCACAAGCATAAAGACTAGTGTTATAAATTGCCTTGTAGAATTGTGTAAATTAATTTGAGGCTTTTGATCATGGGATACTTTTGACATTATATTGATGTCACATTGTTGGTTACCTTTCTATTATCTATCTAAATTAATTATAAAGTAGCTTTATTTTAAAAATACCATTTCTAATTATTTTATATAATTTTATAAAATAATAATGTTAATAAGTATGTTAAAAAAGAAAATGTATATAAAGAGAGGGATACAAAAATAATTGTATATAAGAAAATGGGTACAAAAAAAATACATTATACAATAAATAGTAAGAACTTTTCAAATTTGGTATAATCATGAATAGGTGTAAGAAAATTATCTCTTAAAAGCTGGACATTTGTCCAAACTTTTCATTTAATAGTTCTCAAATTTATAAAATTTATATTTATATACCATAGATACTAAGGAAATAAAATGTTCATAAGTGATGTGAAGCGCTGAAAAATACATACTCCAATTATATATCAATATATCATCTTTTGCACTTCTACCTAGCATATACATTCAACAAATGTTCCCAAATCCCATGCTTTTCTGTAACAATAGGTTTCGTCTCTCCCACTAGGCTTCTAGGTACAGTCTCTTTCATAGCCAACTAATAAACCACAAAATTTGGAATTCAATCGAAGAGATAAAACCTCAGAACATATGTTATTGTCATCTTCCAAAATAATTGCAGCCGGAGTCACCGACCAATAAGCAGCAGCTCAGAATAGATTCATTTCTTTTCAAGATTTTGTTGTATAATTCACTCAAAATTTACAGATCACGACCTCCACTGTGTTGAGAGGAGGTTACAAGAACAAAAAGCAACTCAGTAGACTTTGTTGATACGTTACTCGTGGGTCTGGGGTTGAAATGTGCTGATTCTTTACCTTGGTGGCATACTGGGGGAAACAGCTTCATGACCCATCCCAACAGCTGTGTAAGACTTTGGTGACAACAAATACAAGTCCACTGTAAATCCAATCAAAGAAGTTTGCTGGTTCTCCGTCTTGAAGGTCCACCAGGAAAGAGCTTCATAATCCATCCCAACACCCTTTCCACAACCTAGTACGAGAAAAGAGATATCAATTCCCTATTTTTTAATATCAAGTTTTCTAATCCTTATAATCTTAATAACCATTACTACTAAATAGTTTTTCAGCATAGACCAACTACTTCCACCCTAACAATCTAGCCCTGGTCTCTAATGTTTATCTAGATACTTGCACGGTCACACTCCTCACAAGTAGTGAAGCTTTCAATTACAAAGTAAAAGGCTGGGATTCATTAAGTCTTCAGAAAAAAATGAGGATGTATAAATGATGTGCATTAGACATGCAGACAACAACAGGTTCACATAAACCAAACAAAAGTAAACTGAACACAGGTTACCTCATCACCCTCATCTGCATATTGGATGCTCTCATACATAGCACGAGAGTCTGGTTGTTTTGCAGAAATATTTTCATTGACCATGGTTTGAGCAGTCAAAAGCTCTAATCTTTGGGTCTGGACCTCAAGTTTTCGGGACAACTCCTTGTTTATTTCCTTCAATCAGGAAAAGAAACAGCATATATTACATGGTTAAACTAAGATACAACCATAATGCCAAAACAGACCAGAATGTGACAAACTTAAGCAAGAAAATCTTCTAAAATTTAACTTCAAATTTGAGAGGCTGCATGCCCACCCACATATTTATTGGCAATACATTTTTGCCAACAATTTAAACGATTTTAGATACACAAGAGAAAGAAAAGATCCTAGAGACTCAAGCACTTGGATGTGATAGATATGGGGTGTAAAATACAGAACACAAACATGTAATTCATACAAACAATTATATCAAGTTTAGAAAGATATGTACAAACCCAAGCCCACTGATAACAAGGCTACTAACCTTAATTGGAAAAAAAAGGATGTAACCAAAAGGCAAAAGAAATAAATTATGAAACAACAAAATTAAGAAAGCCTTAAATATTTAGTTCATTGAAAAAGAATCTATTGGTTTTGATTCTCACAAATTTTTAAGTTTTTCAAAATGGTTCCTATAACCACTTAATATTGACGTGTCAGCATTGGGTTATACCACATTAACAACTATTGTGAAGTGACATGGTAAGGTTAGATGCATGCCAAGTAGTTAAGAAATAACAACTGACAAGGATTATTTTAAAAAAATTTAAAATTGCAAGGACCAAAACCAACAAAAAAAAAATTGAAAGACCAAAATTAAATGAAGCCATATACAGGGACTAAAAACAAATTTTAGCCATTAAGAAATGTTGGAAATAATAGTATTTAGGAAGTTGCATTGCACCCATTTATTATTAGCCCAGGTAATAATATCCATTTAGTCTATTAAGGGTCTCTCCCTCTCTCTAAAAAAAAAAATTGAAAGACCAAAATTAAATGAAGCCATATACAGGGACTAAACATATTTTAGCATTAAGAAATGTTGGAAATAATAGTATTTAGGAAGTCGCATCGCACCCATTTATTATTAGCCCAGGCATAAGGGTCTCTCCCTCTCTCTCTCTCCCTCTATCTATATATATATACATACATATATATATATATATGAATGTTCTGGATTTAGTAATAACATCCATTCTGAAGCCTATCATCATAGTATTCTTTTTAACTAAAATGTAGGTCTTGCTGATTTAACAATAAGGCCAAACAAGCTCTAATATTTTTGACAATATTGTTTCTTTCTAATAGCACCTTTTTTAGAAAACTTTTTCAAAGAAAAATTCTCAAAAAGGCAAAAATTTTACATCACAGCAAAAATACATGTAAGAGCACTGCAATTTTCTTTTTACCAAAGTGCTCTATCTACGGTGGTATAAACAATAGCAAGTTTTGTCTAAAACTATATAGTAGAAAATAAGAAAACAAATGCTCCCTGATTCATATAATGCATTCTAATTGAATTACCTTCATCTTGGAACACTCAGATGATTCAGATGCCAAGGCTTTTATCAATTCTTCTTTCTCCAATGCCAGCTACACATAATAAAGGTAGACAGGTGAATATGTGGGATTGTTTGACAACAATTTCAGACAACTCTAATAAAACATGGAAGTAGGACGGGCGACAAAAGAAATTTTCCAAATAGTAATGAACGAGAGGTGGGGTATATATTATACACTGAATTCTCAACAGACCAAATCCTACCTCAGAAGTAAGTGCATTAATGTTCTCAATCATTCTCATTTGATCATGAGGAATATTCACAGGAGAAACTCCGAAAGATGAGTGACTAGTTTCAGGAACTAAGGACAAACTAGAGGTCTCAGTAGCATTATCATTGATTTCTGGGTTGGAAGAGTTAGAAGCAGGATCTTCGTTTGCTGCATTACATATAGATATATAAACATAACTAGATACTAAACCAGTAAAATACTAGAAGTAATAGCAAGTACTTTAAACAAGTATTATTTGCTAGTTATGATTCATGAGTTAAATCAAAATCCTTGAATGAAGAGAACAACATATGATTCAAAAATTCTTTTATATTTGTCATGTGACCTAAACCAAATAAGGGCAAATCCCAACAAGTTTATATTGGCTGTAAAGATTTCAGAACGAATACAAGTTTATATATGCTGGAAAGATCTGACACCAGATGTTGGTTATATACACAAGTATAAGACATTCTTGCAAATAGGATATATAAAAAAATATATTTATAATAAAATAAAATGAACCCAAGCTAGATACATTACATTCATAGACTTGCCATTTTCTTCTTTTTTTCTGTTTTAAGCATATTTTGTTAGCGGATACTGAATAGAAGCATTTCATTCTCTTATTCCCACCTAGAATAATGGAATAAAAAAACAGGCTTGACTAGCAAGATTAGTATGCAAACTTGCTCAATTGATGGCAAATACACAGCATATATAAATTGAAAAACCATGAAGAATACCAAGAACAGACAAAGTAACAACGCTAACTGAGGCAAACAAACCTAAATCCTCTGTAGATGTAGAAACATCCCTTTTACTTGTTTGACTCTCAATAGACTTTCCAATTCCTGAAGCCTTTCGCAGCTTAGAAAGCAACATCTTCTTTTCTGTATCAGTGCAATGGCAAAGAAAGAACATGGATTTCTAAGTGCAAAATATTTTACTCAATTCAAACAAAATTTGCTTGCAATTTTGAAAGTATATTAGCCAAAATTTGTTTCATATTTAATGGTCACAATGAATGGTTAACTAGGATTTTTTAGCATCTCTCTAATATTTCCTCTTAATAAGGAAAAGAAAAAGTAATTCAAAAGAGAACAAAATGAATTAATTACACAATATCCACCAATAAAAAGAGGACCAACAAAGAAATCCACTTAACTCTATATCCAGAAAATAGTGAAACAGTCAAAAAGTCATAAACATCAAATTGATTATGTATGCACAATGATAGTTTTCCACACATACCAGAAACAATAAATGTAAAAACCATCCAAAATTTAAGTCCTAAAAATATCAAATCAGACAAATGTTTACATTTCCATGCAAAAAATAATATTTTTGTTTCAAAAACAACTATTAGAGAAAACAAAAGAGTACATATACAGAGAGTTGCAGATATCAGACTTGACAATGGCACAAAGTTAAAACAAAGCACAAACAGGCTTTTAACGCAATACAATGTTATAACCAAAGTGAACCAGACAATAGTAATGTGTCCCTGAACATGTAACATTTGTCTCTACGTACACTAAAGACCAGCATTATAGAACACTACCTTATAAGATTACCGTCAACAATGTATGTAACATTTGTCTCTAAGTACACTAAAGAGCAGCATTATAGAACACTATAAGATTACCGTCAACAATGCAATAATATAAAAATTGAGGACTAGAGGCAAACAAAGTACTCAGATGATTGGAATTTGGAAAATCAATACACACACACACATATATAAAGGGGGGAGAGAGAAGCATCATATATGATTATTCCTGTAAGCAATTTCACAAACTAAAGCATTTTAAATTAGGAATTAATTTGAGATGTCAAAAAACAGGAAAGAAGAAAGACTGAAAACAATCCAAAAACACTTTGTTTTCTATTTTTTATTCCTGCTAGTTAATATTCCCTTCTAACTTTTATAAGCTTCAAATAAGTAGAGGCACCAACCTTACCACCACCAATACACATCGGCTAATTGGCAGGCCAATAATAAATTAAAATTACAAATTTGAATGAAATATTAAAATCTATGTGAATCAAAAAGCAGAAAGAAAATACAGTTAAAGTCTGATTACCCTCTTGAAGAGCATCAATGGTTGACTGCAAATCATGGCGGTCTTTGTCTAGGCTAGACATTTTCTTTCTGCAATATTTATTATGAACAGTTATTTTGATCTGGCCCAGAATGAAATAAAGGAAATATTTTAAAATGCCCAAGAATCAACAAAGGAAGGAAATGAAGAGCCGACATCAAATTAAATTTCATCAGAACGAGCTAAATTATATTTAAATTTAAAAAAATTACAAAAAAAAGTGCAGCATTTTTAACCAGATTGTTTGGATATCAATTCCAAAGTAATTGTGAAGGTTCAGAAAAAGTAATTATAGTATAGAATACAAGCTGACATGTCTGGCTGCCAACCCAACATTGGATCAGGGTCATTCTGTCAAAAACAAAAAACTTAAAAGTGAAAGGTAATTTTAAGTGTTGCTGTCCCAATCACCAAAAATTACATGCGGGTGAACATTCCCAAACATAAAACTCTGTTTCAAAAATAGTTTTATAAATTCTCCATACAACAAGAAATTTTAATACTTTATTAGTAAAAGAAAGCAGGTAAGAACTTCAAAGAAAAGAAATCTTCATACAAGAAACAAATGCATGGGAGGAAAAACAAAAGTAGGAGTAATTATTTTCAAAATCAGTTCTTCGGTTCTTCCAAAATAAATTCCACTCAAGTAACTCTACACCAATTACCCAAACATGCATGAAAAGTAGTGTATGAAGAGGTTTCTTAGAGGCTTTGGCAGAAAATGAAGGATAAGGGATGGCATTGCTTGTTTTTTCTTCTTCACATTTTTGGCTCAAACATCATAGCACCTCTTCAACTCTGCACCAATGACCTATTTTCAAATTTATTTCATTCTTTTCCCTAATTCTATGCTTGAACTCAGTCCAACGATTTCAAATATTCTGAGATAAGACAAATTATCATCAAATTTAGATATTAACAACCACAATATCATTCAAGTAAAAAAATTACATTAACACAATAAGTTTTTAAATTGTAAGTCCACCTGCAAGATTAGATTGAAGGCCAGACTTGAACATAGATACCCTTCAAATAAATGCCATCTTTTCAGGCAGAAATCATGGTTGAATATTCAACAAATCACAATCTTGCCATCCATAGTTCATTTGTCGCATATTTGAAACCTCAAAAATACCTGTATGAAGAAATTTCTGCTTGTGCATTTTCCAACTGCTTCTCAAGCTTTAGCTCACTGGATCTTAGTCTGAGTGCCTGAAATGTTTGTTGGAACACAACAACAATATTAAAGCTATAATCTAATATATTTCCTAAACCTATATGCAAAAATCTACCTAAATGAGCTCAGATTGGAATACTGACATTTGTGTCCCTGTGTTTAGGTGGGTAGACATCACATAATCAATCTGTACTACATGTAAAAACATGGATGCGGAAATATTTTTTAAACAAGTCAACCTTTTAGGGCTTGAAGCATGGACATGCACTGGTCCACTTTATTGTATTGAAATTTAATTTAATTATAAATTATAAAAAAAAATGGGGTTACCACTCCATTAGAGGCTTTATTAATAAATCAAATCCCAATTCTCCTAAAAGCTTTCACTTTTTCGGTGGAGGCTCATAAATGGTTTACATCTCTATTCTCTAACATTCATATATTGGTAATTGGTAAATTGTTACATTTAAATTTACTCCACATTACAAAATCAATTTTTTCTCTGATATCTGCTACAAATAATCCAAGCTGTTATATTTTTATCTTTTTAAGTCTTTATAAATATATTATAGGATCATCAAACTCAGATCCTACATAGGATAAGATGAAGGGTTGACACATGGAGCATGAGTTCATAACACACAACACAAGATCCAACCTCTAATATAAAATTATATCCAAAGCATATACATACATACATACGAAAGTAATACACATAGGCAGAACAGATGAGGATAGTAAAACACTAAAATAATCTTTAAAATTATTGTATGATATAACTTTTAAAGTTTATATATATATATATATATTACACATATAGAATTTTAAATTTAAAGAATTTACTTAAAATTAAAAATATATTCATCATTAACAATAAAAAAATAATCTTAAAAAACAAAAGCCAAAAACAACAAAGAAAGGGCAAAGAACAGAGCAGACTGCACAGACAACTCAGAAGCAGCAGGAACAGAGCAGGGGCTGGTTGGTAAAACAGGGATGGGGCCGGAATGTGTCTGGCTTGGCTGGAGACTATGGTGGATAGCAGTGGGTCAAAGGGGTTTCATCCAAACAAAGGGCAGAGATACATTTCCAGCTTCGGCACATGAAACTAGGGTTTTTGATCCTTTGACAGAATGAAAGGGGGACAAAATCGTGTGATTGGTTGATTGCCCACAAAACACATATTGAATGACGCGGCAGGTGGGGACAAAAAGGATTTTTAACCACTGTTATAATTTATAAATTGAGACCACAACTTCTGCAAATGGATGCCCTTTCTAGCACTCATGCCACAATGGAAGCAAATGGAAAACACTCTATGATCTGAAAAATACAGAGGCCAGAGGCGCAACACGACACCCCAATGCTATAGCACAATAGCATGTAATTGATAATTATGGTACGGATGTATCATGCATGGGCAAGAGCCCAAACACCAAATTGCTAGAGCAGAATCCCCCAATGTGCAGAACCAAGAAGGTGCACCAAATCACTTCCACAACAAAGATTCTCACTAAACTATTAAGTTGTGGTGTCGGTGTGTTGCAAGTGATTGGAAGGTCAATTTCAGGTCGGTTTGGCTCTTTTGGGGATTGTGCAACTTCCCATGCTATCTTCAACTGGTTCCTAGGATAGTTGGGACCTCTCAATTCTACAGATTTTACATGTTGGGACGTGATCCCAACAAGAACAAGGTTTTAATCAGGAGGATCATTCCAGCCACATAAACGTATGATTCTATGTGTTAACACACAATTTTGACAATAATGTATTATGTATTACATCTGAAGATTGAAGCATCACGAAACAGTCAAAATAGTTAACTTATCTATTTCATTAGTTCAATTCATTTCATGATAATTCCTTCAGCAAATCATTAGAAAATATTAATAAAATCCTATTTCTTAATTTGTCATTTCCATCTGTTTTGAATAACATTTTAGTTGTCAATTAATTTCAGATGATTGTAGAGTAGTTAATTAAATGTCAGAAAATGCCTCAACATGATGAAGACGAAAAATTTTCAAAATAAGTTTCAGTTAATAACTTGATTTCAGATAAAAGATTGGAAAGAGTATATTTAATCCTCCAAAGTACAAATGGCAAAACATACCAAGAAAATTCAGTACCTTCTCCTCTAAACCAATAACTTCAGATGCCAACAACTTGGCACGCTCATCAGCTGCATTACATTCTAGTTGTGCATTTGTATATTCGTTCTTGATAGACTGAAGCTCAACCTGTTGACATGAAACCAGTCTATTTTCAACCAAAGAGAATCAACAATCAATGTGGTAGAAAGTTCAACTTTTACCACACAGAGCTTAATGCACTAAAAACTCTAGCTCCAAAACAGGACCATGACAATCTTAGATGTTGGGAAAAACAACACACTGAGCAAAATCATTGATGGCCATTTGGGTAGGTTTGTAAAATGCAAATGGGAACCCAATATCAATATTTTCCAGATAATGGAACAACACAAAAGATTAGAGACATACTGACATAGGCAAGTTAAATTAACATAATCACAGATACTTTTATGCAAGAAAAAGACTATGGAAGGCAACTCTCATTGACTCATGGAAAGATCGTATAAAAGGTACTTGATGATCATGAACAACTTTTGTTGTTTTAGCACCTTTCTTAGAAAGTTTGGTGAGCCAAATAATCCTCTGCGTGGTGCACCATTTCAAGAAACCAAGGATATCAATTGAAATGAATGGGCTTTAAAAGAGTGAAAACAGTTATTTGTATACCAAAATATATTATAAATATTCCAGACAAAATGGTACAAAGAGCCATCCAATTAATCCGACCATAAAACTTTCTATTTACTAGAGACATGGGACAGGAATCATGATGAGCTCGATAAGAAGCTCAATTTAACAAGCTCTGTAGGCATTGCTAAATCGATGCTTGAGTATCTCTGCACCAAGTTTTATATGAGGCTTAGTATATTATTTGAGTCGAGCTTAAACCACCTAATATTCAGCTCAAAAGATTGTGAGCCAGCTTATTAATAGATATAATATTTTTTTAATTTTTAATTTATAAAAACTTTACAAAATTGTAATAATAATTAAATTTACATAAATATTTTCAATATATGATTTAGAAATATAAGTGGAAGCAAGTGTGCAAATGAACTTAAAAAGCTAGACTATGCATGAGTATAAAATGAAATACCAGCACAGCCAAAAATAATTGTACAATTACATAGGGATTAGGTAGTGTTGATACAAACCAGTTGAGCTTTGATATCTTCTTGTAACTTCTCCATGTCTGATTTTAATTGGTTGATGACACTTCTCTATATAAACATGAAAACAAAAAATTGTGACTGCTTCATATCCTTACAGACAACTATTTTACCACTAAAGTAAGATGAAGCACCAATTTAAATTCAAATCAGGATTTAAGCAATGCCAAGATAACAAAGATCAAAGTACTAACACAGTTAGTAACAAACTAACCCACAACTAAGAAAAACTACACCAGCCTTGCAAGACATTTACACTATTTCTTTATACACCCACAATCACACAGAACAAATATGTTCAAATGTTTGATCTCATATCAAAGGAGTAAAATACAAGTAACCCAAAAGCCTTATGCATAAGCTAATTTTAACTTTTGGAGAAGTTTATTTCAGTTTTCCTGCTTATTTTCTTCTATAATTGCTTATAGAGAAGTATATCCAAACAGGCCCAAAGTCATAACAATGACTGCTCCTATAATTGGAAACCAATTGTTCTTCATAATTAATTATTAAATAGCTCAACATGAAATATCATAATATGCTCAATGGATAAACATATTATGTTCTGTAACACCAAAGCCTGTTTTATAATTATAATTATAATAACTAATTAAGTTGTCACTACCAATGGCATAGGTTTTAAAAGGAAAATAGATATCAAAACAATGTGATAAAAATTAAAAAATGCAACAGTGTCAAAGTTGAATATTCTCCAAAGTGATATACTGTAATCCATAAGCAAACCTGTTGATTATAATTATCAGTCAGAGTTGAATTTTCAGTAGCTAGTGACTCTGCTAACGCTCGAGAAGCCTCAAGAGCGCGTTGCAAAGAAAACTTTTCTTTTGTTAGATCTTCAATATGCTGCAGAACAAAAAAGAGGACAAAAATATAAACCAATATAACATTTATTTTTCACATATAATAAAGGCTTGGAAAAACTAAGATGCATATAACATATGAGTGCATACTCATAACAAAAATTTCAATACCAACTTAAAAATTACAATTTCATTTTTTAACATATAAGAATTACAAACTTTTGCAAGTTGAGAGGCACACAAAAGAGCTGCCCAGCAAACAAATAGTCAAAGCATAGTGTATGACTACAAAAGTTTTCCCAGCGAAGAAAGGATAGACTGAAAAAGTACAAAATAAAGGAACAAATATATACAGTTTCTATTACTGTTTATACAACCAATGTGTAGCATTTTCTTTGTTGTAAGTTCACCACTCATAAATAAAATACTTTTTACTCCCACAAGCCAGAGAAAGAATCAACCCATCAATTCATAATTGACATATTAAAGAAGAACACCCTCCTTCCACCCCCAAATAGTGAGGTACATCCCTTGTGCATGACTGATAGAACACCAATTGATAAAGTAATAAATATAATATTGAACACTGAAATCACACACAAGACAGCAATACACTTGCTGTCCCAAAGACTAAAGTCTCCTATCACACACAAGACAGCAATACTTGCTGTCCCAGAGACAAAAGTCTCCTACAGAGAGTATTCCCTGTCCACAAACTGCAAATAACTTCACACTGTCTAATTACACAACCTACTATCAGATATATACTCCCAATACATAACTACCAACAGTTATTTTCTACAACACTTACCTGTCATCCTGCAGTTTCTAAAACAAAATTGTTCTCCAAAGCAGTTATTTTCTACACATAACTGTCATCCTGCATTTTCTGATACAGAACTGTTTTCTAATAGATTAGATATTACAGAACAACTTATTTTCTATCACATATACTGCTAATAATTAACTACCTCCAATCCATTAATGAAACTAACTTGCATCTTAGTTCCCATGAATGACATATACTAATTACTAATATTCTGCTGCTAGAATGGATGAACCACTATAATGAACAATTTATATCCACATTCCATTTGGTTTAAACGAGACAAGCATAAAACATTACACTCATGTAAGGACGTATCTTAGTTCTAACCTATTGACATTACCTGCACAACTTAAGCACAAAATCATCAAAAATTTCCCCATCTCCAATTAAAAATTTGATACATTTTAGCTCATATTTGGCATATCATAGATATCCCCAGCTTCCAAATGCTCTTACAGCTACAAACATTACCGTAGCTAATAATCAAGCACAAAACTCAACCATCAGAAATTCAGAAACAATTCATTTTTTTTATACTACTAATTCATCAAAAACACATACGCAAAGTAAAGCACTATAACATCATATAACAGGTATCAAGAAAGTAATGTCATGACCATAACTAGCAGAAATCACCTGTTCTAAAGCAGAAAAGTCTTCATTTTGTGAAGGTGAGTAATAATCATGCTTCTTCTCCATGCCATTTTCCTTAGCACTTATCATTAGTGCACCTTGATTGTCATTATCAACAACTGAAGCGGTTGTCAAGTGTTCAAGTGGACCATGAACATTTGCAGTTGTAAATTTTGGGAAAAGTGGTACAGTTTTAGTCTCTTCAGATGGCTTACGGAAATAAGTAGATTCTGATATATCATAGCTGCTTGATTCTAAATGATTGGACATAGAGGAATCTTGCTCGGATTGATGAAATGGAGACCCCAAAGAAGGTCTGGTGACATTTAGAGAATCAAGAAAAGATGGACGTGACCTCCTAGAACTAGATTCTGTTGACAATGAATGTATTGGTGTATGATTAGAGGAATTTCTTGCTTCATAACTTGTGTTATCATATTTCGGCATAGTTGCACCATGAAGACTAGGCAGATTATTATCAGGGCTAGCAACTGTCTCTCTAAACTTGGAACTGAAAGAATCACTGAAACCTGCAATGCAACATATGCACAACTTTATCAGCAAAGAGCACTATGTGATTGTCAGGTTGTATGAAAATGGTCAAACAAGAAACAATAGCAAAAATTTGAAACTATAAAGCAAAGTAAAAAAAATAAATCGTTACCTCCAGAAAGTGAACTATGTGAGTAGCCACTATCTAAAGTGCTAGAATTTGTTGGCTTGATTAGCAGTAGTGTATCAACAGAGTTCTGAGGTATGATTTTTGAAGGAAAATATGAAGAGAAATTATCAGTAACTGCATAATCCTTCACAGAATTGTTACTCTTGTTTGACTGGTTGTCGTTTATCCCGTGAAGACTAGATTGACTAGCACTACTATCAAACTCTTCACTTCCTTGTGAGCGTAGAGGAATGCTTTGGTGGTTTGTTGTCCCATATGGAATTTCATCAACACCAACAGCATGAATTCCGTATATATCATTCACCTTATTTGTCTCATTGTTTTGACTAAAATCTGCAGATGCAGTAACATAAGAAGCATTATATCTCTTACCTTCATCAATATTGGAATGTGCCTCCACCAAACTTGTAGATGATGTATTAAGATCATTCCTTGCAAGAAAAGTTTTACCAGCCAAAGACCCTTGATTACTAGTTTGACTAAACAAATTCAGGGTCTTGTCATTACTCCTCCCTGAAGTTGATGTGGCAGTAACAGCTCCTCCAACACCATCAGACGTGGTAACTCCATCTGACTCATTGACACGTACATTTTCAACTTCAGAAGATTGTCTTTTATTCAAGCTAGCATCAGAATTATGAACTTGGCTAGAGGATGCAGCCTTCTTGGCCCGCTCTGCAGCTTTCTTTTACGAAACTCCTCCAGCTGCAATACCCAAAAAAAAAATATATATTTGAGATTGACAGAAAAAAGGCAAAAAAGAGAATATGTTTTGAAAGTAGTACAAGCTACAAAGTAGCACAACACAAAATAATTTTGATATAATGCAAAATAAATTAATAATGCAATATCAATAAGTAGTGAAATTACATAGAAAAGATAAGGAATCTATTAGATATAAAACCATTCAAGTGTGCCTTCACATTGAGTTTAGGCTTTTGGTATAGTTCTTGACATGGTATCAAAGCCTCTATGACCATTGCAGTCTACAGTTTGATCCTTGTTAGCCCAACCTGATTCATTTAATTAAAAGTTAAATTTCAACATTAGGGTTGGCCTATGAATTGCCCACACTTCAAGCCCAAAGGGTTATTGCTCAAGGGGGTGTGTCAAATATAAAAAAGCACATTCACATGTCTTCACCCAACAAGTTAACCTTTAGAGATAGTTGGTTCTTGACAGAAAGGGTGGATCATGCAGAACTATCAGTGACAGTGACACCAATATAGAGCCTCTAACTATAAAAAAAAGCCATTTTTTATTCAAAGAGAGTCCTTAATCTCTCGATGTAAGTAACTAAGAATTCTATGAGATTAAGAGAAGTAATGACATTTTTATAACCACGAGATTTAAAACATCAAGAACTTTGGGTCTAATTAATGACATTATGACACCTCCTCCCCTTTCAATAACATTCCGAAAGGACATATATTCTAAACCTAATGAACACCTGAATCACTCCAGCAATAACTACAGAAAGGGACTAGAACTGATAAACTAAATCAGGGTGAGGTTTAACAATATATACATGTTACAGTTACAAAACATATAAAGTCCAAGATTTAAAAAAAAAAAAAAAAACCTTCAGGCATTTAGCACCCAATTAAAGGAAAATATTCTTTAAACAGATGAAAACATAGTTATCAACCCCAAAACCGCTATAGTGGATAGCGAAGAGTGGGACCGCTTTAATGAAATTTCCAGATATAAATTAAATAATTTTATTACATATATATAAATGCTCAAAATTTTAAAAAAAAAATACCCATAAATAAAGGCATATTCATAATTAATAATTAAAAGTCATAATTTAATACAAACATAGAAGTTAATAACAGTAAGAGTTAAGTAATATAAAAGAAAAAGAAGAAAATACAGCAACAAAGGGCAACATAATTTACATAAGGTTACCAATCTAAACACAACAGTGAAAGAAAGAATGTAAAACAAAACATAGACCCTTCTTTGACATGAACAGAACAGAGAAAGGATGTGAACAGAGAGTGACCAGAGAATGATGGTCCAGAGTTCCACAGTGGGTGAGCTGGCCAGAAACTCCATTGGAGTACCATGGGTTGGTCAGAAACTCCACTGAAGTGCCATGGGTTGGCCGGAAACTCCGAGTGCCATGGGTTGGTAAAACACGGCTAGGAGCTCTAGCCTCTAGGTCAGATGGTTTGCGTTGAAGAGAAAAGAGACTAGTGTCATTTAGCTTTCAAATGGACTGAGAGTGGGGAAATAGGGTAAGATGAAATAAAATGGGGTGAAATCCCAAGATTGTCCCCCTTACACAGCAACAAACATTGTCATTTGAGGGGCCAAAAAAAGGAATTTTATCTCCGAGTCGTTATGGCCACAAACAGCCGCAATAGCAGCCACTATTCCCACCGCTCCAGGCACGACATCAAACTGCGAAGCAACAGGGTTCCATGGAGCAGCCCCTCCGCAATGCCACTATAGCAGCGCTATAGTGCACAATTGACTACTCTGGATGAAAAGCCATTTTTCAAGGTAACAATGATCAATATACAACAGTACTATTCAGTAAATGGCTTGCTGGTTGTATGATACATTAATTAATTAGTTTATTATTTTCCATGGTATATTTTTTTAAAATTATCACTCACCAAATGGGCATAGTAAATTTATTATATGCTTGAATTATTCAGGTGTTACTGAATCTTATTTTAAAGAACATGTTTTCATTATGGGTTTAGTATGTTCCTACGCATAGGATTCTATGCTTGATTCTAGTAGGATAGACTATAAAGATCTTCAAACAGATGAAAAGCCTCTTTTTCAACAGAACCAGGAACAATGATCAGTATTACAATTACAATAATACAATATTACTATTCAGTGAACGGCTTTACTGGTTGCATGATGCAATCAAACCCAAGATGTGATGCCAAACAATATGATGGGTAAACGAACAGACAAGGCTACTGAGACCAGCTATTAAATATTAGGTAGTCAAGTGCTAAACAAAGGCAAGCAAAGGCATAAGTGTGGCTGAGATGAAAACAATAATGGATGAATGAACGTACAAAAAAGATAACTAAATCCCTAAAAGGGGGAAAAAGTTACTCTCCAAGATTTTTCTTTTACTCATCAACCAAACACAAGTGATACAACTAAATCCCTAAAAGTTTACTCTTCTGAAATTTCTCCCCTTATTATCCCCGAAACGAAAGGTAGCACCCAAGGTTTTAAAAAATGGTCTGCAACCACAATTTTGGCTGCAATGTCAAGGTTTTGGGTGTCCGCACCGCAATTGTGGCCGCATTTGTCCGCAATTTCCCACAATATCAAGAAATGCAACAAAACCGCAACAGCAATTTAAAACCTTGTAGCAGCCTAAAGAAAATCATAAGCATGTAACCCCAATAAATGGATCCTCATGCAAGTAGCAACTAGATGGCCTAGCTCCTTCCAACAGTCGAATAGACTTCCCTCTTGCATATACTCAGAGACAGCACCACCCCCCCCCCCCCCCCCAATTAATCCCTGCCCTTCAACTGTCATAAAAGACTGACATACAATGCGTAATTGAAGATCGCACATTCCTCTCCCTCTCAGCTTCCCTCCAATCGTTTTCACTATTTCCTTCCATTTACCATCCCAAACACAATCAGCAAAACAATCCAAGAGCTACAAAATGTTCATGATGAGCAAAAATAAATAAATAAATAAATCCCACCAAGTCCAACCACAAAAATTAAACTCTATTCCAAACCAAACAACCCACATTACCCTCACATGCACAAATGCACAACATTATAACAACAGAAACACAGCATTAGGCAAATCAATAACACATTTCCCAATCTACAACAATTTGATAATCAGAACAAACGAGACGATAAATCAAATCAAATCCATACCCGGCGCTTGCCAGCTTCAAGATGCTCTTGCTTCCGCGACGAAGCGGCGGAGTTTGGCAGCACCTGAGCCGACGCCATTACAGAACCACGAACGATCTAGAACGAAAAAATACCTACAAATTCAAAATCTCAATGCGCAAATCACCATCACCATCGCAATGAATCCGAATCAAACGACCCCAAACCCTAACATCACAAGGAATTTCCCAGATCGCGGCAATTGGGAACGAAAACAGTGCAAAAAAAATCGAATAGATGGAAATGGGGAAAGTTTTTAAGAAATTGAGAATTGAAAACGTTGAGAACAAGGAAGGAATCGAAATTCTGTGCGGTGTGTTGGGTTTCAGACAGAGGGTGCCCGATCTGATCGGAGAGAGAGAGAGAGATTTGGTTCTCTCTCTTCGTTCTGGTTTTGGGGTTTTCTTATTATTATTTGGCTTTTTATTTTGTTTTTTGTTTTTTGGCTCTCTTTTGCAACGTTTTTTTAATTTGAGATTGTTAAGGTGACGGAGGTGTTGTACTAATTTGAGTGCGTCGACGGAAATGACCAAAGAGGACATGTGGATGCATCCCACTTCAATGGCTTTCATTGTCACTTAAAACATTTATAATGCATCTTAACTCTTTAGGGGTTTTTATGTTACCACATAACATATAAAAATATCTAGTAGATTTTGCTCTAATCGTAAAATTTAACTTGAATTCTTAATACATTTTTTTTTTCTATTTCCAAAGGTACAAATTTTTTACTTGATTTATTTATCCACACAATTTTTCTCCGAGCAAATTCAACCTACCATATAGCATCTTTACCCGCACCTTCCCCACAAAGCAAAGTCGCTCTCTTCCTCACTGTAACACCCTGTTTCATAATGGATGATTCAGTGTTATGATAATTAAAAAGTAAAATTAGATATGTAATCTTGGTAATTAAAAGAAATAAATGAATTGTTGTTATGTATGGTTTGTTATATGTGATGATGGCTGTGTGTTGTTTGTTTGAAATGCTGGTTTGAATTTAGGAAGTTAAGATATGTGCTTGAGCCAAATTGGGTATGTCGTGAGTATAATTTTGGGTTGTTGAGGGAAAAACAGTTGAGTTAGACCAGTTATGGGTTAGGGGAGTGGTTTGGTGAGGCATGATCCTCAGATAGGCCAAAGTCCGTATGAGAGCTCTAGGAGGTCAAGGTATAAAAGGAAGAAAAGGGGGATTTCTCTCATTTCTCCCATTCCCATTCTCTCTCTTCTCTTCATTTCTCTTTATCTCTCTCTAGAAAATCTCAAGTTCTAAGGGTAGTCAAGAGGATTCCAAGCTGCTAAGTGCTCTTGGTGAAAGGAGGATCGATTTTAGGAAGATTCTAGCTCAAGACACCAGATTCTCAAGGAACCTAAATTCAAATCTGGGAACTTTTAAAGGTAAGGGAAACTTACTTGAGCTGTAGGTTGATTGGTTGGTTGTTATGCATTGTGATTTTCACATTGGTTTGTGCTGAAAATGATTTGGTTTGAGATTTTGTGAAACTTGTTGTCAAAATGGGTTTTTGCTTGAATTGGATTATTTGCTGCTATATGTGGTTTTGTTTGCAAAATTCTGCTAAATATATTGATTCTTAATGTTGTATGAATCTGTTGAATCTCATTTGAACTGGATTAAAGTAAGGATGAATGAAAAGGTGAGATTTTGGGGTATTGCTCGAAGAGAGTCGCTAAGTGACTCAAGGCCTTGCTGAGCGAAAGTGCCTTAGAGCTGAGATGAAGTTGTCGGGTTGAAGGTTCGCTGAGCAACCACCATTGTCGCTAAGTGAGTGTTCTTGAGGTGGGATGAATGAATGAAGAAAAGGGGAGATTTGCTGAGCGAAAATAACTTTGCTGAGCGAGTGATCATCAGAATTCTGGAAATTTTCCATAATGTGGTTCGCTAAGCCAAGGATGAGTGTTACAGAATGTGCTGAAGTGGTTCATTGAGCGAGACATGTCCTCACTAAGCGAATTGGAGCCCTGGAGATTTGTGGGTATCTCGTTAAGCGAAAAATATGTTCACTAAGCGAGAATAATGCCTGAGACTTGGCTACTCGCTAAGCGACAATCATGTTCGCTAAGCGAAGGGTGAGAGGAAAGTTTGGATTTGTTGAGCGAACCATGTTGTCGTTGAGCGAGAACCCTGGGTACAAAGAAAGGGGTCATCTCTGGAGTTGAGTTTGCTGAGTGGGACTTATACTCACTAAGCGAGAACCTTCGAGAGGGAAAGTGTGCTTTCTATAAGGAAGGTACTCGCTGAGCGGGCGTAAGGGTTGCTGAGCAAACCTGTGTTCCTATTGTGTTGTGTGTGGATTTGCCAGAAATTGGTAGTTAAGTGGAAGGTTACTCAGGTAGAACCTTCACTAGTTATGGTATGTTGTGATGGTAAGATATCTTACACAGGGTGTTGGTTGCTTAGCGAGGACCTCACCTAAGACATGTAAGATGTTTCTCGAGGTATGTGCTGCTTGGATAGAGCCTTATCTATTGACCATGTAAGAGGCTGGATTGGGCCTACATGGAGTTGGTAGTGATTGTGGGATCACAAGTGATGCTGAGTAGGCCACGTAATGTTGTGTTGATATATATACATATGTGTGTGTGTGTGTGTGTGTGTGTGTGTGTGTGTATGAATATGATGGTTGTTGTGGTTGAATTGATTATTGTAGTGACTCATGCATTGCATGCATATGTTGTTGGCTGAGGTTGTGTGGGCCTCATGCCGTGTGCGGGTAGGCATGAAAATTGGATGGTTAACAGGAGCTGTGGCTCAAACGGGCCTCTAACCTAGTGTCTGGATAAGATATGGGGTCGAAAAGATGGGCCTAGGGGATGAGCGGATGGGTAATCCCGCAGGGGGCTAAGGCAGTGTAGGCCTTATGTCAGGGCAAACCACCACCCACATTCACTTATCTTGACAACCACTAAGCTTATGCTTAGATCAAAGTTTTGACAATCCTTGAATAGTGTTTAGAAGGCCATGGTAAGGGGTAAGACCTAGCTGATCGCTTGAAATGTAAAAATTTATCGAGAGTCGTGTCAGTTATGAATTGACATGTAGGGGTTGAAAGCATGGTGTGTGGTGTTGTGATGTATGTAACCTATTTCATTGATGATTTGGATTCCACATTAGCATGTTGATGGTTGATGGTATGAATTGTATATTGTGTGTTGGTTTTGTTTCGTAAGCTTACCATTGCCTTGTTGTTTTGTTTTGTTTTGTTATGGTTGCTGTTGTTGCTAGTTGTGGTTATGTGTGTTGCTGTGATTGTGATGATCATGTCATTTGGCATGGGAGCAGAGGGTGAAGCTTCAGCAGACCCGACTTCCCACAATTGATGATGGAAGACTTAGTGAGAGAATAGAAGGCCCTTTTTGGGTGGACCTTTTTGGGAAGACCTTTTGATTTCTTTTGTACAAGTTGTAAAATGGACCAGCTGTAGGGAGTTCTTTTTGTCTCTCTTTTCCGTGGTTTTGTATATTTTGGCTTGTATACTATATTAAATTCATACCTTAGATGTATATATTTATAACATGTATTGTATCATAATAGTATTTGACATTTATTATTGAATATCTTATTATGGATGGGGTTATATGTAGTATTGTAGCGACAGAGGGTCATTACACTCACCATTCCTTTTTTTTCTTTCACTTTCTTCGTGACATTATTTCCTCTATTGTTAATTCGTTGACATCGAAGCCCGCAATGAATTTTTGGATGTTGGTTTTTTTGGTCTAAGTTTATAGGTGTTGGGTTGTGGTGATTTATTTCAATATAGATTTTTTTTTATTGTGTCTCTCTTGCTTCCCTCATTTTTTTCATGTTGTTAATTTCTCTCCTTTTCTAATGCTATTCTAAGCTTAGAAATTGATTTTTATTGTTAAGCAGCATTGCTTGTTATACATGCAATGATTCTTGTATAAGAATGTCATCTCATACACTCCAATGATGAACTAAAGTTAAGTAATGCTGCTTTACTTTAAGAACTCAATTAAATAATGGTGCTTAAGATGCTCTTATATAAGGCTTCGTGACTGATTCGCTAAGTATTTGCCACCCACTAAAGTAATTTTGAAACTATTATTGATGAAATGTTAATTAGTTAAAAAATATTTTATAACTTTTAAAATAATAAATGTAAAAATCAATAATTTTAACTTAGATAGTAATTTATAATTGGATGATAATGTAATTTATTTATTTATTTTGAAGAAGGATGATAATGTAATCTAATTAAATTCATTTTGAAATTTAAATTCATTTTAGGTTAAATGTATAATTTAGTCCCTAAACGTGTCGCTGATTCTTAATTTGGTCTTTATACATAAAAACTTATTAAATTGGTCCCTATACATGTAGTTCATTCTTAATTTAGTCCTTGCTGTTATGACGTCATTTACGGATTCTTAATTTGGTCCTTATAGATATAGTGCATTCTTAATTTAGTCATTACATGTGTAGCGCATTCTTAATTTGATCCCTATACATGTAGCACATTCTTTATTCTTATAGGGATCAAATTACAAATATGCTACATGTATAGGGACCAAATTAAGAATGAGCTACATCTATTGAAACCAAATTAAGAATTCATAAATGGCGTCATGACAGCAAAGACCAAACCGGTAACGTTTGTACGTATAGGGATCGATTTAATAAGTTTTTATGTATAGGGACCAAATTAATAATCCACAACATATACAAGGACTAAATTATATGTTTAACCTTCATTTTAATGTTAATAATTAATAGGTACAAGTATTCCATGCATTATACAAAGAGTGTTATTAAACTCTAAACTCAATCGCAAATTAGAGTTATTTGGTGCAGTTTAATGAATAACAAAGAAATTACTAATCGAAAATGGCTGAATCAAGTTATGTGTGTTTCAGTGAACATTTGCAAAATTGATTTAGAATAAATTGAATTTATAATATCAATAAAGTTGATTTTGAATGAAATTGAGTTTATTTATTTAAGTAAATTTATAGCAAATATATAATATATACATACATACATATATATGTGTGTGTGTGTGTGTGTGTGTGTGTGTGTGTGTTTGTGTGTGTGCGTGCGTGCTCGTGCACACGTGCATAATAAAGAATATTATCATTAACATTTGATTTTGGCGTAATGGCTCACAATGCTTGAGTTAATAATTAGGTTAGAGGTTTGATTTTCATGAAAAGAAAATTACACTAACTATTTTCTAATTTCGATTGAATTATAAAAACATTATCAGTTCAGTTTAGGAATGATTCATATCGGTTCAAATGCATATTGATATAAGTAATTCAAACAAGAAATTCGCATAATTTACTAGATGAATTGGCCTGTCCTATCCATTTTTTATAATTAGGTGTACCGGTATTTTAAATATAGAAGAAATATTAAAAAATAATTTAGTTTATATGTACTATGTAAAAATTATTTATACAAACATTTAATAAGAATTTAATCTATCATCACATATAAATTAAATTCTTAAACATACTTAAAAGAAGAATAATTTAAGATAGAATTTTATAATGAAAATATAAAAATAAAATATATGTGTTCAAAAATAATTTAAAAGGTCAAAAAATATATTTAATTGGTAAAAAATCATTTAAAGGTAGTAGTTAATTATATCTAATGCTGGTTGAAAATTGCTATGCAATAATTAAAGAAATAAAGAAAATAAATATATGATTTGATTGAATAAATAATTAAAGAAAATATATTATTTTGGCATGTGTCATAAAATGAGAAAAAAAATCACTATGTCAAGAAGAGTATATATAGAAATTTTCCTATTTAAAAAAACAAGTTTTAAATTTATAATATATATTTATTTATAATTTATTTATGATATATGATATATACATTTGAAAGGCATTTTAATAGAAAGTTTTGTGACTTGTCATTTTTTGTATGAAATTTCAACACTCTTCTTTTGACCATTTAACTAATATAGATGCTCTTGCTCTATAAGTGATTAGTATTGTAAAGTTATTTGAGAGTCAACCATACATAATAATTGATACTTAATTGTGGGTAATAATTAATGTAATCTTGATTATCGTATATTCCCTCCATCCCATTTTGATTGATGTTTAAGGTTTTTTCACACAGATTAAGAAAGACAATAAATAAGTTACTTAGTGAATAATTTTACTAAAATGTCCTTGCTTTCCTTTCCAAATGATAGGCACAACACCCAAAAATCATTATGTTCATGTATTTATTTAGGGCAAATTTGGAAAAAAAAAGAAAGGTGTTAATATTTCATTGAAAACTGAGAATATCAATCAATATGAAAAAAAATTTGAATGCTAAAACATCAATCAATATGGAATAGAGGGAATATGAATGAGAAATGCTAATAATACTCTCTCAAACACTCTCTCAATTGTTAGTTGAAATTTATTGAAAATCACAAATTTTGGTAGTCTCACTTCACATTTAATGGGTCTTCCCCTTGATTTAGAAGTGGTACCCACCAAAATTTATGCTTTTCAATAAATTTTAGCCAATAATAAAGAGTGTTAGGAAAAAAAAGTGTTTGGGAAAGTGTTGCTAGCTTTCCTCTATATGAATTTAATAATAATTGAGATTTAATTATAAATGGTAATTAATAACATATAATCATACATGAAAATTGAGATATTTTCCATCTATTAATTTTTAGACTATATATGAGACAATGATTGAATTAATTTTGCATCAAAATTTATACCCATATAATTTAGGCATGGCAATGGGGCAGGGTGTGGGCGGGTTTTGCTCTTCCCGCCCTTGTCCCCACAAAAGGCAAGGCGGGTTCAAGTTTATAGAACGCGGAGACAAAAAAATAAAAACCCAACCCTATCCCTATTGGATTTTATCGAGTTCGGAGAAACTCACAAAAAACTCATCTCACACTTTTTTAAAATTTAATTTATTCATATATTTTTAAATAAACCATAGATAAAGTTATTAATATATTTTAATTCAAACAATATGTACAAAATAAAAAATAATAAAGAACTCAAAAGGCATTTAAGAATTAAATTATATTTTTAGTTAAATGTATAATTTTAACTTTGTTATTTAATTATTATTATTACTATTGTAACATTATTTATTTAACTATTAAAATAATTAATTTTTATTTTTATAATTATAAAAAATAAAGTTTGAAAACAATTACATAATTATATAATTAATAATTATATATAATATATATAACAATAGAATTATATATAAAATGTTAGTTTTATATATATATATATATATATAACGGGGCAGGGACAAGACAGGGGGTTACATACCCAACCCCCCTTTCACAAGTCGGGGAAAACATGACCCCGACATCAGTCAAAGTGGGTTTTTCCTATCAAAGTCGGGGTGAAATCAAACGGGTACTCGCAGGTTTGGTTTTTGTTGCCATGCCTAATATAATCACATATATAATTGAGATATTTTTAATTTATAATTCATTTATTCTATTTTATATTGTATATAGTTTTTTTGTGTGTTTTTATATTCTATGTAGTTGAGTTTTCTTAACAATTTATTAGTTCATTTGTATTTCTTCTCTAAAACTAGATTGTTGGTTTCTAATTGTTATTCTTTATTCTCAATTCCAAATCTTATTATGAGTAATGACTTTCTATTATCAACATTTTACCTATCAAAGAATCTTCATGATTGTTGTTAGTGTCCTACAACTTTAATCTATTATAAGTTTTAACAATACAAAGGTTAGTTTTCATATGAAGATTTTTTCTTGATGAAAATGCAAGATTTTTCTTCCTTTCTTTTATTTTTCAAGATATAAAATTTTGTTTTAAATGAGTACCCCTTAATCATTGTAAATTTTAATGTTTTATTTGTGTTTAAAGAACTAAAATATGCACATCAATGTATAAGGCTTTAATATACAAATTTAAAATGAATTTCTAAAGATCATGTCATTGTTCAAAAGTTCAAGGCCTCCATAAACTCTAATGACATTCTTTAACTAGGTTTCACTGTTAAATAAATTTGCAATTAGTTTTTTTTTTAAAGTAAAGTGGAATGATCATAGTCCTAGCTAAAAACCCATTAGGTAACTTTACACAGAGTAATCAACTAGCAAAGGCAAATTAAGGAAATCGAGAGACATGTTAAGAATCCTAATAGCAACATATATAGACAATCCAAAAACTGGCTAAAGCATAAGTAGATTGATTGCTTTCTCTAAGTACATGGTTCCATCTCAAGGAGGCTCCTTCTTGCACAAACTACAATATCTCTTGAACTATGGGATGGGAAGGATGATGAAGATCACAACCATGATTGAGGATTTGAATAGCACACAGAGTTTGATTTTGTCATGATATGGTGATATCTTTTGCTGAAAGCCAATTTAGACCAATTAAAATTCTTCAAAATTCAATTTACAAAACCAAACATGCTTCAATATTAGATGAGAAAGTACACAAGAAATTACCATGATGGTCTCTCAAAAGCCTTCCATATGCATCAAAATTTTGTGCCAACAAGCTGGGTGTGACTATTTGATGAAGAAGAAAATAGCACAAAAGAATTTATATAATTCATTTGTGCCTCTTTATAGTGCTTTATAGAGGAAGGAAAGAGATCATGTTGCCAAAGACAATCTTATTCCTTTGGTCCAAATGTAATCCAACATGAGAGC
This sequence comes from Spatholobus suberectus, assembly GCA_004329165.1. NCBI lineage: Eukaryota > Viridiplantae > Streptophyta > Magnoliopsida > Fabales > Fabaceae > Spatholobus > Spatholobus suberectus. The sequence goes on from CM014735.1 coordinate 72,807,583, forward strand.
AAATTTAGTGCTCCAAGTTGGCCCTTTTGAAGTGTTGCCTAATATCCAATCGTCTTTACATGTGATGAAGAATTATTGGTTCGATTTTAAAAAGTTAGAGTGTCACAATTCAGTAATTACGTTGCAATATTCTCTAAGGACGTGTAAACAACTTTCTTCATGCACATACCAATTGATGGAAGCTCCCTATTTATGGTTCAATCTCTATGTAATTCAATGAACAAAACTCAAGAAATTTGAAAAGGAAAAAATGGATCTAGAAAGAGGAATGGAAGAATAATGCAACAATCAATGGAATATTAATAAGTTGAGGAAGATTCGCCACAAAGAATAACATTCTTTAATAAGAATCAAATGTTCCAATGAAGAACTAAGAGAAACAAATTCTTTTTCTTAGCAAAAGCTAATCTCAATTAGATTCATGAAAAAGTCTTCACAAGTGTTGAAGGAGGCTTATTTATACCTCCTTTGTAATACAAGCATTAATGGCCTAATTAGACACTTATAGGCCCAAAAAGACAAGGTGCTAACCCTAACAAATAAAAACAAAATTTAAACACACTATTGAGCCCACAATTTGTCCAATTATAACCAACACAACATCTATTTAAAATTAGCCAAAGTTGGCGCCTAAAAATAACCAAAAAGATATAAGTCTTCTATTCCAAGATTTGCTCCAATTGGTGAGCCTCAAGCCTCCCTCTTTTCCTTACTCTAAAAGCATATTGAGCTTCTTGTCAAGCTCCTCTTTAAGCTTCCTAGTCCTCTATCACTTGCTATCATCAACCATGTGCTTAGAGACTTGAAAAGCATTTATAGGGAGGATTCCTTTGACAATCTTCCAAAGTAGAAGTCTAATCCTCTAGGGTTCATGCCAACCCTATATGCAAGTGAATAAAGAATTATGTTGAGCCTTTCTTGGAAAATAAATGGCATTAAAAGTTGAAGGCATTGTGAAATTACCATCATTAGTATTTTTCCAAGCCAAAAATCACTTGTATTCCACTGGAAAAGCAATAAAGCTGCTCGAATTTTGTTCATGGCACAAAGAGAAATAAGGTTAATAAGCTTATTGATGTCTCAAGCTCTAAAAGGAAGTACATAGTCAATTAATGGCTTATCAAGATCAACTTGAAGGACATGTCCTGTGGCCACTTCAATAAAGGGGTCTAAGTTGGAAATTTAGGTATTAGTCTAAAATTTATTAGTTTTGTCATTCTCAATCCTTCAGACCAAATTATCCTCCAATTAACACCAAACTTTACAAATATCATGCCAAAATTTGGTGGCATTCCTCCTATTGTTTATGATGGGCTTAACAATTTGACCACACTTCTACATGGACTCAATTAGGGAGACCCATAAATCATTTGATTTTGAGATTAGATTCTAAGAAACCTTCATCAAAATAACATTGTTCTTTTCTTTATGTTTTCTGAAGCCCAACCCTCTAAAAGTATTATTAATACACATTTGGTCCCATGAGATAGGGTGGCAATGTCTAGCTAGGGAAGTAATGTCCAAGACATGGTTTTTATTACTTTTGTATGTTGTCACTTTTTTAGCATGAGCAACAACGTCCTTCTTAATAGAATAAATAGTTTCTTGAAATTTTTTACTTTGTGAAAGCTTATATGCCTTTTGCTTCACACAGGAAAACTTTGAGGGTACAGTTATATGACGAGGCAACCAACTTTTAGTGAAGGTCAATTTTAACATATATCCTAAAAATTTTGCCCTTATAAGTTATTGAAGTGAGTTTATCTATCTTAAGCATAATCCCTAAAATAGAGCCAACCCTCCAAATAAATTTATCACCATAGAGTTCGATAAGAAGATTTGAAATACACACCCAAATAACCACCTTAAGAGCTACTTCCACATTAGTTAAGAAGAAGGGCCTTCAACGTTGGATTATAAGGTAGTGATTAATGATAAGTCAAGGACCTTCAAACAAAGTGTGTTTATAGTCTTCCGAAGAAAATAAGATGAGATAGTGGTCTTGAGGCATATCTATGATACAAACCCTCTTGTCTTACCCCAACTACGAAGTATCTTACTTTTTATAACTCTAAAGCCCATTTTTTTTGTCTAGCAAATGCAAGACCGGTAACCTCTTTCCACAAGTAACACTTTTCTTCAAATTCTTTCCTGGAGACAGGGACAATAGGACACATGTTGAACTCTTTTGTTTGCTATATAAATTTTCATGTTCCTTATACCATCTATTCTCGGGCAACTCTTCCTCGCATACATCATTTAACATGTCTTCACCGTTAGCTCCAAAAGGGAGAAAAAAATTGTCATTGTAGGAGAGTGTAGAAATGTTCTTCGATTCTTTAACATCAATTACCATGAGAATGGTCTTGATCTTCTTGGTACTTCCATGGAGGAGCTCAACTTCTTGACTTAAAGCTTCCTTTGTAATAGCCCCATCATCAAAGGAATTAAATCCTAATAGGGGTCATACACTTCTTTTCACGTAGCAATTTTAATACCAAGTGACACCTTTACAAACATTTACAATTAGATTTTCATTAAATGATTTTATTTATAATTAGTTATCTTTTGTTCAAGATGTTAATTATGGTGTTATCTCAGTTGTAAAAATCAATATTTCATTTTCTAGGAATGAAACCATCCAGTTATTATTAAGGTTTCTTCAAAGTTTATACAATTTTACTCATTATTCATTACATATCGCATATATATTACTTTGTATTTTTAATACTATTTTATAGGTTTCGGTTAGTTTTTTTATTCTAGTGTAATTAACAACGTTATTATGTAATATAAGGATAGAAAAATAGAATATATCCACTTAAAAATGGCAAAAATCATTTTTTATATAAGCGCTAAAAAAACAAGGTGGATAACATTTTTAATTTTAGTATTTATTTAATTATTATCATTAATTAAAATTTTCAATATTTGAATTAACTTTAAAAGGAAACATTTGAATAAAATTTAAGCAAAATACAACTATAGTGATGCACTATTTCAATTTAGTAATATACAATTGAGAAAAATAGTAAGATTATGTTTCAACAATTAGAATTAACTAATTAGATTTAACTAAATGTAATTAGAATACATTATTTGAAAATTTTTCCTACAATTAAATTGAATGTGCAAAAATTAAATGAAACCAACTCCTCTAAAGATTAGTGCTTATTTATTACATTTGTCATTTTTTAAATAATATATAGCACTTTAGGGATTTGACATGTCAACAAGTCTTTGAAAGACCAAAAAATATAATTACTTTTGTATCTTGAAATTATTTTGTCACTTATTTGATGTCACAAATATTTTAGAAAATAAAATTACTATAAATTAAAATTTTAAAGGGCTAAATTAATAGTTTAATTTTAAAAATTACAGTGTTAAAATTGAAATTATAATTTTTTCATATATGTTATATTTTATTTTATGAAAAATAACAAAATAAGAATGAAATATTAAATATATAAATGTAAAAAAAAGTTAAATTATATTTACTTGTCTTCATAAATACATTGATGCATAATACATGCTCTAAAATTACCCTGCCGTATAACAATGAAATAATAATAGCAGATCAATTGCAAATAAAATAATTTAATGAAATATTTTTGAATATTAAAATAAAAAATTTCTTTTTACTATTATTTAACATTTTTATTTACTGTAAATTATATTATAATATTAATTATTATCTTATAATATTACAATAACATTATGTAGATTAGATAAGAAAAAACAAATAAACAAAAAATTACAAAAAAAAAGTGAAAAAGATGATGACAAAAACTTACTAGCTTGATTTTGCAGTTTAGATAATGTATTGTGTAATATTTGTTTGTTTTTGGACACAAATGCAATAAAATCTATTTTTTTATAAATATATACCGACTTTTTCATATATATTTTTTACCTCACTTTCTTCATATTTATATCTTTCTTTCTCATCATATCATTTATTACATCTGTCACTTTTTTCTTTTTCTTCCTTTAATGTCATTCATCCCAAAATGAAGTTTATGTTTTATCATTTTCTATAAAATCTCAAGTTTTCATGCCTTTACAACTTTTACTTTGTGTTCTCTTATTTTCGAAAGGCAAATTTCATTGATTAAAGTGAAAACAATTCTAAACAAACGAATCTTAAAAATATATAAAAGGGGAAACAAAATCAAACACTTTTTTTTAAAAGACCCTTATAAAAAAATTAATTTTTTAGTGAAAAAAAAGCTTGCGATAAAAGTGCTTTTTAAAACAATTTTAAGAATCCTTGACTTTTACTTCTCATTTTCCTTAATTTTAAATTTTAAGATTTAATAACATTCACAAAAAAAATTAACTTAAATATAACTTTTTAAGTTTGAAAAATTATAAAATTATAAAATTAACAAATAACTTTAATTTTAAATTTCTTATTTTAATTTTAACTTTAAAGTAAGTTTAATTTAAAAATATTAATCCAAACACTACTTAAATACAAAAACACTTTAACTATATGAACTAGTTAGAATCAAGTTGCTAGAAATATTATTTGTAAATCTCTTATTTTTGTAAGGACTAAAAAGGTAAATTAGTTAATATGGACGTGTATTCCTAACGCCATTACCAAAATAATTTTTAATAAAAATTTGGATTAAATGTAATTCATAATAATCTTAGAGAAAATAATTATAATTATAGTACCCTTCCTAATCATATTAAAATGCACATTTTTAATGAGGACAAGTGATATATAGAATGTTCCAATGGAAAAAAAGACAATTGTTTGGACAGAAAAATGGATAAAAAAAAGAGAGCATCGAGCACTACATGTGACCAGCATACCGTGTAATTCTGAAAATCCTTTCGTCAAATTTGTGATACGTAAAAATAATAGTTACTTGGGCAAGATTCATCATTCAAATGCCATCTAATTTCTTCAAGGACTACTTGATTATAAATCATGTGGTTTGTACTTTTTTGCTTGTGCTTGAATATAAGAGTTTATAGGAAAAAAGGAAAAGGTATTCTCTTTAAATTCCAAAAAAGTATAAAATGTTCATCACATATAAGATTTTATGAAGTTTTTTCATTTAAATTTAATTTATCTTTGTTTTAAAAAATCTTATCTATAGGAAATATCTAAGATAAAAGTAAATCCAACAGCATTAAATGTGTGTTATCATTAGTTTTCTAACTTCCCAATTTTTGCCTCTAGCCTTTTCACCTTTTCTTTTGAAGCCTTGTCGGCATAGAAGACAAATTATTACCATATTCATAACCAATCACTTACTTTATCACCAAAAGGGGTAACATTAGAGGATGACAACATAAGATATCATTCAAGCTCTCAGCTACCTTGGTTTCTGGTTAATTACTCAAAACAATCAACCTCAAACTTCTAATCATGCACATTTGAGTGTCCAAAGTCAAGCACTAGTCAATTATTGGTTTGAATAGATGAGAGAACAAGGTACAAGCGGATAATAGTAGTGTTAAACCAAACTACAGGCAATTTAAGATACGATCTTTTGGCATTTCATGTTCACTTCACATTAGTGACTTTGAAAATATTAAGCAAGGAACGTGAAAGAATTTCCAAATCGCTTAATGGCTAAGAGGGTGAGAGAAATATCGAAATTAACCCTTCTTCATGCCATTTAAGTAGCACACTAGCAACTGATGCTGGTTACAAACTATTACACATTTCACCTCTTCCCTCTTTTAAGTTTTGAGTTTGGGACTTGTTCTTTTCCCAACTTACTACTAAAGTGCATTGCATACAATTTCCTATCCCAAGAATGTGCATTCATATTGATATACATAAGAGAGAGAGGTGAGATTGCAAACATGAAGTACAAATTCCAAAGGCATTCTAGTTTTAATTTTTACAAAGCCATTACAAATGTTCCAAATACAAATTTATTTTAGAGAGATTGAACAAAAGTACCATAATGTAAAGAACATACAAGAAGCAGACCAATTCCTAATGGTGATGGTTGACATAACATCACCAGACATTGGGACGCAACTCACCACTTGCTGGGGGCACCCATCTCCCAAAGTGATAGACACTTTCACCAACTTTTCGACAGGGCTGGCCTAAGGGTACAACTACTAATGCTCAAGCTTTATACCCACTAACAAAAAATTATTTGTTATTAGTTTTTATAAAGCAAAAAAATCACATATGTTGGCAAAAAGGCCACATATGTTGGCAAAAGGCCTAGCATATAACTCTTTTATTTAAAGTAAAAAAGTCTTTTTTAAAGTTTGTTTAGGCTTCACTCAACGTTGAACCAGCCCTGCTTTCCAACTAGGCACATCCTTCATCACTTTTGCCTCATACTCGAGATATTTATGCCACTCTTTAACAAATCTAGAGAAAGAAACAAACAAAATGGAGATGTTAAATGGTTAGTGTAACATCCTGAGTTTTTTTGTTATCTTTATGTAACTGAAATAAATAAATAAATAAATAAACAATACTCTTTTCTTCTTAAGTACATTGAAGTTTTTGATTTTTTTTTTTCAAACATCAAAAGAGAATTTTGAAGTAACTAGAAAATTAGCACCTTAATTTATAAATTCTAATTAAGGTAAAGTTAGGAATTTTAATTACAGATTAAATTATTTTAAGCAATAAAGATCTTAACTACCTAATTAAAATTTATTTTTATTAGTTAAAATTAATCTTTAATTAATTGTATAATTAAAATAGTTTTAAGTAAAAGAATATGAATTACAAAAATTTAATTAAATTACACAAATATATATATATATATAATTAGTTCAAAAATAAATAATAATAATAATAATAATAAGACATCTAAACATTTCAAAAAGTCACACGTTGAAAAAAAAATAATAAAAAGAAAGATGCAAAGCTACTGGAGTTGTATTGCAAATGGCAATGAAATCATTGCCTTTCCATGGGCAAACGGTGACATGTAAAAAAAATTAATACATTCTATCTTTAACAAATGTGACTAGTTAGAAATAAGTTACAAACTAACTAGGAGAATAATAACTGATATACGATGACCCAACGAACCAAGTTCAGTTTTTACTAAAGTAATCGAAATAAGTTAACCAAGCAATACCTATAACTTATAGGTCTATACTTGCGTAGTTTAATTAAGATAATTCAGCCACATAGGCTAACAGATATTTACTAAATTAACCTTGAAATTTACTATAAAAAGATACCACACCAAGTGGTCCACCCAACCTCACGTCCACTCTCTTTGTCTTCACTGAGATTTTCCTTTCAAAAATTCTGTTGGTTTAATTTTGACTGGTGGGGACCGAAACTTTGAGTACTTATTATCAAGGTAGGGCAGGAGACATTTACTATGCCTTTTAAAATATAAGTATAACCATAGTGTTTGGTGAAGTGTCCTTAACTTCATCTTATTTGTTTTATTCATCTTGCTTGATTTATTTCTATCTTGTTTAATTATAATCTATCTTATTTGCTTTATCTTCATATCTTATTACCCCTTAATTTCTAATCATGATTTAATTATTATTAACCTAACCTTTTATTTAATTCCTCTACTTGTCCTTAAACCCATCTTATTTGTTTTTGATTTAACTTGCATAATCTTTAAATTATATTAATTAAATAGTAAAAATACGGTTAATTTGTCTACTAAAGATTAAAAGATATTCATTTAATTGTTCCAATCTTTTGCCTAATCATTCTAATTATTTGTAAACGAACCATTTCTTTTCACTTCTTAATTCTAATTTATATCTAAACCATTATTTTTAAAGGTCTAACTATATATTAAAAAAAAAATCTGTATACCATTCTGTTCTAATGCTAATTACTGTCTCTAATTTTAATCTTCTATAAATTTAATCATTCTATTAATTATCTAATCTGTCATTATTTATAATTGCTGCCTTATTTATTATGATTTAATTACTGTTAAGCTACTGCGGCCTTATACAACTAGTGCTGTTAATTTATGCCATACTATTTTCGTTCTATTAGTTAAAATCAAAACTATCAATTTTTTATTTTATTTTATTGGTTTTGAAAATCTTAAGAGCTTAAGTCCCAGAATTAGATAGTATAAATTTCTACTACTTATATTTATTATCACATGATAAATTAATTAGATAATTATTATTTCCTTCTATACTCACGAGTTATAATATATGTTCATATAATTATAGGATAAAATTTCAATTGATTGGAATATACAAACTTAATTAACGCATATCGATTAAATTCTAAGAAATAGATACTGTTGTTCTCTCTCTCTCTCTCTCTCTCTCTCTCTCTATATATATATATATATATATATATATATATTAACAAGGTTAAGAATCAAGTTGTTATTTATGTGGTGCTTATTTTAGTTATACTTCTAATTTTTTAATTTTTTTTAATTCAAACTAAAGAGAGATCATTAATTTATAAAGGGTGGTAATAATTAAATAACTTATGTTAGCTCTAACTTAATTGCGTCAAACATCTCAAAACTCCTTTATGATTGATATTTGCACGAATAAAATTAACCAAGTTAAATAAAATATTATTATTATTATTATTATTTTTACATGTTACTCGTATTTCTAGTTCTTCAGACTTTACAAAATAAAAATCATGATGGACATATGTATACATGCAAGTACAAATTGTGAATGTTCAAAAACATATATGTCTTATGATTGTGCCATATAAGAAAAAAATTGTATGAGCATGTACATGGTATAACATTTAATAAAGAGTTGAGCTACGTTTCACCAAATGGTGAATGAGAGTGCGTAAGTAGAGGTTTATATTATAATTGGTGTTAAAAGAGTTTGGAATGTATAAGTGACCAACGACTAGCTCCTTTGTGTCGTACTGACCTGGCAAAACTCCTTTATCTCGACTAGTCACTACACAACTCAAGATTGGTTGATTAAGGCATTTGGGTATAATTCTTTATGTGTACACTCTTGATTATTATATATTTTGATAACTGTTAGATACCTAGTGTTACTCCTCAATCACTCCTCTAAAAGAAAATTTTCATATCTTAGGATTATATTAATATCATGCGTCATTTAATTGTATGTGTTTGTATGGTTATATTTCTATTTTAATTGTCCTATATGATACTTGTCCTCACTCCTCCATGTTTCTTGTGTTTTTGGAATAAATTTTATTACAAAAATTAAACAGATGGATGCACCACTCATGCCCAGACCTTTTTCGACAATAATTCAAGCTGTATGCCTAGGAACTACTTGAAATTTAGATGCAGTCAATAACACCGTAACTTTTAAAGGACAAGGAGCCTCAGCTATAATGCTTCATCCCCATCAAGACCCATTTGTCCTCGATGGACCAATTGTCGTGACCTTCACTCTTCTACCAACAAACCACGTTAACCCTTTCATCCTTTACTTTTCACCACCCATGTGAAGGACGAAGAGTAGTATGCGTTAGGATAAATAAAACGCTTTTTTGGTTTTTTTTTATCAAAGCAGTATGTATATAGCAATAGGAGTTGTTCTGTATGGTTATACTAGAAACTCAAAAAAATAATATATAATCTAGTTTCCTTTAATTATATTTTCTAGCATTATTATTCTTTTCTTTTTATAAGAAATTTTAATTATCCATTCATTTATTTAAGAAGAATAAGGTTAAAATAAAATAAAATTATGTAAGTAAATTTATGCCTTACAAAAGTAATAACAACTATAATTCTTTAAGTCAAAATAACAAATAAAATCTATGAAATATGTTAATAATATAAAATATGTTAATAATAATAAAACAAGCATTGTAATTAGCACTTATCTGTGTGACGATTTATGTAACACCCTAAGGAGCTTTACCTTAAACTGTACATTCTTATATATATCAGAGTACGAATAAGCATCATATATGATTTCAATACTCGAGAGTTCAATTGATAAAGTTATACATCATTTCCAAGTAATGTTATCATATACACAACATGTAGGCCATTTTGATACGTAGAGGCTCGTACAAAAGAATAGAAACAAAGTCTTCCAAAACAATAACTAACCTATTAAGACATCAATATACAAAACGTGACATCTTCAAGGCTATTTGCTTCTTCTCCATACCTGTTCAATCTCTCTCTCTCTCTCTCTCTCTCTCTATATATATATATATATATGCCTCATAGATGCGCCAATTATAAAGGACTTCAAGTCAACATTTACATAATCTTAAACATAACTTAAACATGATTTAACATTCACTTTTGCATGCTTAACATTATTCTATTTCTCTTTTTTGTTCTACGGTAAAGTGTTGAGCTCAATCTTTCAAGGAGTGTACCCCTTGTCCTTATGCCTTGACCTCGTACTTATATCCCCCTTCGGTCTAATGGGCCCCTTATCACTTAAAACCTTTGGCCTTCCTTAGGTATCTAGAGGATTTGCTGCCTTTCTTCCTCCAAAGAAGGCCTTTCACCTACATATTTAGATACATCATGTCCTTAGGTAGTCATTTAGAATGTAAAAACAATGGTTATATGGATAGAAACAAGTTAATTATACTATGTAGTTCCAAGTGTCTCACGCTTAGTGTGGAAATAACCATGCTTAGCATCAGACCCTGATGTTTAGTGCCAGTCTAGTGGTGCTTAGCGCTAAAGTACCTAACTCCAAGGCTACATTTTGTAGGTTCCACTCTTAACGTGAAAATGTCCACGCTTAACGTGACAAGTTATATACATTGTTTAAGTTTCTCACACTTAGCATGAATTGGGTCAGACTTAGTGTGAAGACACTGGGCTTCAATCCCCTTTCCTGGGAGTCTCGCGCTTAGCGTGAAAAATTCCATGCTTAGTGTGGAGGAACTAGATTTCAAATTCCCTTTCTTTGAGTCTCAAGCTTAGCGTGGACTACGATTTTGGCAGGATGTAGAAGTTGCAATCTATAACTCCTTGGCCATTAATGATTTCCCAACAGTCCCAACTACCATAAGATGCAACATAAATAATGTAACACCCCTACTTTTGTATATTAAATTATTCTGTATGTTTAAAAATTGTTTTTAAGTCATCAATGTATTTAGAACAATTAATAATAATTTTAGAAATTTTTCTAGAATTTATTGAGATAATTTTTGTAAAATGACAAAAATACCCCTGGTTGACTGTTGGAACCAATCGGAGACTTTTTGACCTCAAAATATTTTGAAAATTTTATATTAAATATCTCTCATTATAAAAACTTTATTTTGAGAGAAAAGTAGTGAAAAATATAATAATCCTATTTTAATTCTTCCACTGTTTTTTTATATATATATTTGGCACTACAATTCTGAAAAATCGGAAAGGGATTTTGAAATTCTGACTCACACCATTTTGCTCAAAATCTCAAGAGCTATTTAATCGTGATTTTTAATAATTTTTCCGAACCGGAGCCTGGAGAAATTAGAAAACGACAATTTTATCCCTATTTCTCAACATTAAGAACTGACATGAGGAAAAGATTCAATTGACATTAAAATGTCAATTTGAGCTTGGAATTATGTCATATATATTAAAATATAATTTTGGGAATTTTTGGGAATTTTCTAGAATTTCTGTGTAAAATGACCAAAATGCCCTTGCGTGTCTAATAAGCCAGCCAGTACTGGTTTGACACTCAAAAAGGGTGAAAATAGTAATTTTAGTTTAATTATGGGTAAAATATTTAATTTTAAAATTTTGATACAAATTTTGGTATTTATTGGATTAAAATGGATTTCTATGAATTTTCTAGCTTAAAAATATAAAATAAAAACATATAATTTGAAATAAATTAATAAAATTAAAATTTATTATTAGAAATTTATTTTTGATGAAAATTAATGTATTTATTCAGTTTTGCATTAAAATACATTATTTTGATATTAAAAGCTAATTTTTTCAAGTTTAGGCGTTTTTGTCGGTACCGGTTAATTCACCTACAGATAAAATTTGACACATGGAGGCTTGGGACAGCTGGTGGAGCACGTCCCCAACCCTAAAATAGGTGATTCACCACCTATTTGAGATATGTGTCCCTAAATTGGATTAAAATAAATAAAAATTGGATTTATGACATAATGGTGACATAATGGATGATGTAAATATTTGGACACCTAACCCCCCTCCTTCTTCTATAAATAGGCCTCAAATTTTTCAGATTTTCACTCATCCTTTCCTCTCCCAAGCTAGAGAGCTTCTCTTTCTAAAGTTTTCTCTCTCTAAAATATTTTTATCTAGTTTTTATGCTAGTTTTCAACTAGTAGAATTTCTCCTCTTAGAAGCTTTGCACCAACAATTCCATCCTCTTCATCAACTATCTTAGAGGTAATGGGGGGAGTGGGGTTGGTTCTAAATTACTGTCACTTTGCATGTTGGTAGGAAGGGTTTTCCCCTAAACCCGTTTAGGCTTAAATTTTAGTATTGTTATTATTGTTTAAAGTTAAACTTTAATTTTACTAAGTTGTTACTCTGCCCAAATTTAGATTATTAAATCATAATTACTAAATTGTTACTCTGTTCAAATTTTAATTATTAAATTATACTTGCTAAGCTGTTACTCTGTTCAATTTTAGAAAATTAAAATGCGCTTGCTAAGCTGTTACTCTGCTCAATTTTAGAAAATTAAAATGTATTTATTTAGTTGTTATTCTGCCAAAATTTTAGTAATTATACTATAATTGCTATGTCGTTATTTTGTTAAAATTCTGGTATTGTGCAATTTATGCAAAATAAGGCAGAAATGTTGATTGTACTGGTGCTCAAGTTAAATGAGACCAGGGAAACCTCTGCTTAAGAAGTTAGGAATTGATAGTTTAGTGAGTAATGTAAAGCAAGTGACATGTAGTGACATGGCACCCTGCTAGGGAAGCCACAGTTTGGTACGCTGAGGAATGAAAGGCAGGGACCCACTTGCGGAGGTCTTGGGGGTAGGCATCGAGTGGTGAAGGTCCCAATGGCCAGGGTAGCGCCCTTGAGCCGAGATATTCGCCTGACCAAACTCGATAACCCCGACAACTGCTCAGCATTCCAAGATTGGTTTGAGAGTATATTTCTATAAATGGATATCCTAAATTGTTATTTTGTTCCTCAATGATGACGAGGACTGTACCATGTGATGGTGTTGAGAGAGGTATATGTACTCCCAGTCACTTCCCAAGTTCTGTTGAGAACTATTACCCACTAATGGGAAGTATGGATCCATACCTAGTCAAGGGTAGTCGGATACAACTTAGAATGAATCTTAGGATCTCTCGTGTTGTCAGTTGTGTTTTGTCTTTGTTTTATGGTGGATTTCCTACCGCACATGTAAAAGTGATTTTAGAACAAAACACCTCACTCCATTATTTTCTTTTGTGTATGATTGGTCGTGATTATTGAAGATGACATTAACGCTCCGTGATGCTGAGTACGAGATAGAGAACGTCTCAACGAAGGAGGACCTGAAGACCTATAGTATTTTCTTTTTGTATAAGGGATAGGGTAGATAAATACTGCTCTGTATAGGATCTCTTTTGATGTATATAGTGGGCTAGGTAGTATATGTATTTCGATGTACTTTTGTTTCTGACTGTTATGTATTACTCAAACCATGATGTACAGTTTTATGAAATATATGTATATATCTTTCATATTTTATTACCATTTCCAAATTCTGTTAAGTTTGGAATTTCTTTTAAAACTGAAAAAATTTTACACACATTTTTATTTACTTAAACTTAATAACTAAATTAATATGAATTATATTTAAAATTAAATGGGTGTTACAAATAATCCCTTAAGCTATTAAATGTCAATCCCCTTTCATAAAAACCCTTAATTCATGCAAACCAATCAAAACTCCCATTTTTCTCATGTTAGGGTTCCAGATTCAAACCCTCAAATCAAACCACAATAATGCAAAATCAAGAAAGGGAAAAGGGAAGCGCCAATAATGTGCTCCAAGAGTATGGGTGTGTGTCAGTGACTCTAATTCTTCTTCTTCCTTCTCTTACTCTTTCCTTCTCTTTTTCTCCTCCTTCCAAGAGCGTGTTGTGTGTCTGTGATGAGGGTTGGGAATGAGTCTTAATGTTTTTGTTGGGTCTCATGGCTCTTATGGGGCCTAATGGTTCTTTTTTCAACTAACAGGCTTTGGCCAACTAATAAATCATAATGTAAAGGAACATCCTATCCTATGTAGAGCACTTATGAAAATAATATACAAAGGAATTCATTTATCTAATATGAACATAATTGGTATTAGCATATTTTAGGAATGTTAAAATACAGATATGGTGAAAGTCTTATATACCTCTCATCCTCTTCAGCCTATAGCATAGGCAGTATGGCTTGGCAAGCAGCATACTTTTCTTCCTTTAGTGCCCTATAGGAAATGAAACATTGTGATACATCAGTTTTAATTTTTGAGTGGGAACTGAAAGAAACTTAAGTGGTTGGCTTTTTCCTTAAACAACTATTTCTATTTTCAATGTAACACCCCACCAATCCCCAAAACCAATCATGAATTAAGAATAAAGAACAGTGAAATAACCAAGAGCAAGCACTAATTTCCATATTTTCCACATACAAAATCTAGGTGCAGTACATTAGGTGCTTTTAGTGATGTTTTCAAATCAAAATTAGAGTAGTAACCACACAATAAAGGTTAGCATTAAAAGTTGACCCTTATTAGTAAAATGAAACTCAAATTTTAATTAAACAACAACACCAAAGCACTTAAAGTATTGTACCTATGTTTTGTCCTTCTTTTATATCTTTATTCCACAAGCATAGAAGAGATGAACAATTTTTCATTATCAAATTAACTTGCACGAAACTCCAGGTTGCTTTGTTTCTACTTTCTATACAAATTCAAAATTGATCCAACCTAGTTTCTTTATAGAAATAAGATTAATAAGAATATAAAATATTTTCCTGGTCAACTACTACAACCCATCAAAAGAAGGGGAAAAGACTTTTCACTTTTTCCTACATGATATGTTATCATTTAACTAATTTTTTTTTATTAAAGTAGCCATTTTCTACTGAAAACAATTTCAACTGTTAAATTATTTTTTGCAAACATAAAGGGATCCTTGATTACTTCCTATTAATTACATTAAGTAAAGCATTTTTCCATGAGATAGCTTGCAAAGTCATAACCAGGTTATGAAAATAAAAAGTGGAAATCAAGGAAACAACCAAATCACAGAGGAAGCAAACAAAACCAAATTGTTTGGTTAGGGTTATTAGTTAACAGAATTTCATTCAAATTCAAATATAATAAAGAAATGCAGATTCCAAGGTAGTCATTTTGAAATCAAAGAAAGAAGCAGATTCTGACAGTAACAATTCATCACCATCATTAAAGATACAAGTCAATGTGATGAAAATCTTTCCTACTTATGATCCATAGTCTCGATGAACAAATGAGGAGCTCAAAATGTTCATTCCCAAAAATTGTTAACAACACTTTAAATTATACAAAATTTAAAAACACACATTTCGAAATTAATAGATGTCGTTAAAGACATAAAGAATTATAGATATTGGGTGGACAAGGAAAAGAGAGAACGATAGCTAACAACAACACAACTGAAGAGTGAATATATTACTGATAATAGCACGATGTGAAGTGTTACAAAAGTATTAAGGTTCTGTTTGAATAAACTTTTTCATAAGTACTTGTAAGATAATAAATAAGAAGGAAAAATAAAATAAACTTTTCCTATTAAAATTAGCTTATGTATAAATTAGAATATAAGTGAGTTTCTACATCTTAGCTTATGCATAAGCTAATTTAAAATTTTTAACTGATAGAAGAAGCTTAGTTCATTTTTTTCCTTCTTGTTTTCTTCTCTTATAGGTGTTTATGGAAAGGTTTATCTAAACCGGACCTAAAACTTAATACATATATTAATTTTAACAATTAGGTCAAGTAGTAGCACAAGCCCAAGCTTGCTAGCAATGGGACAAACACCTACAAATAATTAAATTAAATAAGGAATATAACGAAATCAAGAAACCTAAGATTGATTTCTTGATCAGATAACTAGCTAACTGATTCCATAATTAAACAAACAGATGACCACAACTGTTTTAATACGAGACAAAATTCTTTACTGCAGAATGTATAAACTTGTTATTGCTAGTATGATCCTGAACAAAGACAATTGAATAAAAAAAGAAAGATAATAAGAAAATAGCGATGAAAAGATAAGAACCTTCGAATCCTTTTGCCTTAGCCGACCTAGTACATGCCTTAGAGAAAATGCCAAAGGCAGTTGGTGTAAACACCTTGTTTTCCTAATGCATGATTAAGTGTTTTAATAACTAAAAGTGGAACTTAGATATGTATCTAGGTAATTAAAAGAAATAAATGAATTGTTGCTCTGTGTGGTGTGTTGTATGTGATGATAGGTTGGTGTTGTCTGTTTGAAATTCGATTTGATTTTAGGAATTTGAGATATGTGCTTGAGCCAATCTGGATATGTTGTGTGAGTGATTTTGGGCTTTTAAGAGAAACAGTTAAGTTAGAACACATTATAGGTTATGGGGAGTGGTTTGGAATGGAGTCATGATCCTCAGATTAGCCCAAAGTCCGTGTGAGAGCTCTAGGGAGGTCGAGTATATAAGGAAGAGGAGGTAGATTTT
>CM014735.1:72824292-72930170 GCA_004329165.1 Spatholobus suberectus
AGATGTGTTGTGAAGGTGGAGTGAACATCTGGAAATTCAATGCAGCAGAACTTCTTAATGTTACACAGAACATGTGCTCGAAGGGAGTGGGAAAGAAGCCTGTTTCTGTTGGATCTAGCGGCCTAAACTTCAGTTAAGCTGGCCAACTATGAATATGCGCGATGCCTTTTTCCTTCTTTTTCTTTGTTGTCTCCAGATCATCCAAGGGAGGTACTCTATGTTGAAGTATCCTTAGATGTGCATCAAATTGCCATGTAGGTATGATCTCTGGATATGGTTTTTTGATGAATCGCTTAAGAGGAGGCTTACAATTGCTTCTGGTGGCAAAGATAAGTACTCCTCGGAGGGGATGATGAGTGTACTCAAGGATGAAAGGGTTCTCAGGAATAGGAGAATAATCAAATCCATATTTTGGTTCAAGGTATGGTTTTGGATGTAGAATGATGGGATTTGTGTCTATGAGATTTTACCTGTTTTGTTTGTCATATACAACCTCCATTTCTTCTTGCACACTGCCCAACTCTCTACTTGTCCTTCAAACATAGAAGCTACATCCAGATTAATGCCTTTTAGGTCCAGAAACAATTACAGGAATGGGCTTTGGAGTGCACCATTCAAGGTAAGGAATATTTTCTTGTTTTGGTAGCTTGATAGTTAGGAACAATTTAATTAGGCCGAGTGTAGGAATGTTATATACATAACCTTCATCACCAGGCAAAAGCATGTCAGGTTAAGGTTCAGTAAGGTTTGGTGTGCACCATGGGGGGTAGTCTGCTAATAGAGATTCATAGGTTGGTGTTTGAGTTAGTGTTTGGGTTTAGTTTGGGCTTGTGTTTGAGTTTGTGGTTTGGCAAGTTCAGTTAATATTGATTCAACAAAATCATGTTCAACAATTATCATATCATCAGAGTCAGCTACAGATCACTTACTTCTTTTGCTCTTCTCAGCAGCAGTCTTGACTCTAGATAATCTCTTCCTGGTTATTACAGGCTCAGTAGGAGCTTCAACAGGTTGAGGAACTACAACCTTTTCAGTCTCTATTTCTTCAACAAGACAACAATTGACTCACTGTCCTCATCATCAGAATCTTCTTGCAGCCTAAGCTTCCTTTTGGCAGGTTGAGGAGGAGGAGGTAGAGGAGATGAGGGAGGGAAACCATTGGTGTCAGTTCTTGTTGGGATTTAGATCTTCTTGCTCTGGATGCCACAAGTTGTTTGGACACCTTGCCTTTGGACGATTCCCTTTTGGAGGCTACAGCTCTAGTCACTACAGACACAGGTTGGACATAAAGTGCTTCATCTTCCTATGGTTCGTTAAGCTAGACGCCTTGTCCCACTCCTTCTACTGTTGGTTGAGGAGGCAGTTCCACTAGTTCCTCCTTGGGTACATCACCAGCCTTTGATCTTTTTTCAATGGGTTTCAGAACCAAACCCAGCCTTCATTTGGTTAATGTTGTTTCGCCCAAAAGGTAGCTAACTTATCTTCTGACCACTACCCAGTTGCTTGATCTTAACTTGTTCAATGCTTGGTAGAGTGAAGAATTTGTGATAGACTTGTTGCATCCAGATTATCCTGTTCAATAAAGAAGAGTAAGTGATTTGATCAATCACTTCTTTACCCTTTATATTCCTGAAAATATTGCTCAGGATGAGATGTGGAGGGTTGAATTGCTGCCTAGTGATCGTGTGGAAGAGGGCAAGCGCTGAAGGAATGTGACACTATCCTTCGACCTAGCTTCATGTAAGATGCCCTTATTGAGGAATTGATGAAAACCTCCCATTCTTTGGTCAACTTGTTGTATTCAACGTGTCCTTCAGCCTTAGGACCCATCAGTGCCGCATCAACGATTTCATGTCCACCATAGTCCTTCTCCTATCCATTTGTGATGTAAGACCTAGCGCGTTCGCACTCAATCACGCTTACAATGCTTCCAAGGTCAACAGTAACCTTGACTCCTAGAACAGTGGCAATCACACTATTGTTAGTGAACTCAGCAGTCTTCCAGAAATGTTGGATGAGTTTTGGGTAGATAATCTCATTCAGGTGGAAATAGTTGAGAATTTCGCACCTAAAGAGGTTGTCCTTCACCTTCACACCTATATCATCAAGGGCATCAATATTGAACTTGTATTCCACAAGGACAACAGCTTCTCCTTGGTTAGAGTGATCAACCCTAGCAACAGCTTTCATAGCAGTGTTTGGATTACTGCTATTCAATTAGGAGGTTGCAACTTGCAAGTAGATGCTATGCTAATCAAGCTATTCAATTATGAGACAAAAGGTCATTTTATGCATCCAATTTTTTCTTTTATTTACAAGTATCTTACATATCGCATGAGTAATTATAAATGCAAGTAAAATAAAAATACAAATGAAAAAATATTTAAGAAAATATGGTTTTAATTTATAAATTACTAGTAATGAAAATATAAATAAAAAATTATAGGCATTTAAAACTTTTATTTTTGAAATTTTAAAAATTAACTTAAATGAAAATTATTTTAATGGTGATTTACAATAGAGTGGTGTGCACTATAAAGTTAATCATGATTAAATGAAAGAAAAGACTCTAATATATACAGAGGACTTAGTCGTTTAAAATAATCATAAAAATGAAAAAATCCACCTTTTTTTTCTATTTAATTTACTATGTTTGTTTAGTATTTATTGAAGTGTAAAAATTCTTTTGTTTAAAGAACTAATTAATAGTTGTATAATGTATGAAATATTTATTAATCAAATAATAAAAAATATTTTAATTTAATATAAAAACTAAGAAGATATGAAATATATAGACATGTGAGTATATGAGAAAGAAAATATGTTATAAAGTTGTCATAATTTGAAGAGTGAAAGCTCAAATTTATTATAAGAATATATTTTTATCTATCATGTCATTAATACGTACTCTATCTGACATCATGGGGGAGCTTTTTATTCTTGGATAACCAGCAAGAGCTAAGCCTTGACCCAAAAACAAAAAAACCTAACTATGAGCATCGCAGAAAAGAAAAGAAAAACCCTGAAAGATCCTCCCACGAGATACCCACATCCTGTAAGAGGAGAGATTAACTATACTGTATACCACGAGAAATTTTTTATGAGAAATTGTAAGTTTGTATACTTCTTTGATATCTCTTACTTAAAAAAGTGAATTTTTTTTAATGATTTATTTAATGACGTGAACTATTAGTAAAATTGTCAAATGTGCTGCCACAATTTTAATTAGGCTTCATTTATTTACCAAATTGAGTTGACTTAGCCTAATCAAAATTTTGGGTTGAAACAAATTTTGAACCTTAAAGTTGTGCTTGCCATAAATTGACAACTCTAATTACGGGATTGGCATAAATTTATTATCTGACAACAAGTGAGTTAATCATCATAACATCGTCACATAATTGACAAAAAATAGTACTGCATGATTTAGTAATAATATAAAATTCTTCAAATTGTGAGCGGATAAATAAATTTTGAAAGTAAACCTTCACCTATTTGGATTAGTTGCAGTGTCTAACTATTCACTTGAAAAGAAACCATCAACTATCTCATCATTAAAAACTAGTGGTAGGAGAGAGATCTCTTGTGAGTTTTTTACGTGTACTTTATTGAAAAGGCACATTTCATTGAATCCAATTACACTTTTTAATTCTGTACTCGGACCACTACTTTGTTCCAATATAACATCTGCATGTCAGAATGAGGTGGACTATGATGTACATAGAAAAGGGGGTTCCCACAAAATACACTCAATTGCATAATTTAATAACAAAATTTTGCAGGTTTACAATAAAAGAGAGCAAAACACATGCTTAATGGTTAGGGTCCCCCAGCTAGCTCTTGATGACTAGTTCTATCAGTTAAGTTCATGTGATTCTGTTGTTGTACTTTCCAGCTTAAGTTGAGATTTTTCCTTTTTGATTCGGGTCTCTATTTGATCAAGTTTCTCTCATTACTCAGGTAATTATGATCATTAGGCCATTTGGCTCGATTGACTATGTTGCATTATTGCTTGCTTCTTGTAGGTATTAGAAAAGGTCAATGGAAAATTGCTAATTAATTTTATGAGTGTCCTGCTTGGGTGTGTAGTCCTATTAAGATATCACATGAGCTTATTGGGTTTGTCTTAGTTAAATGGACTAGTGCTAACAATGGCGATTGGGTTAGTATTTTATCAATATGGTCCACTAGAAGCCTAATCGAGGGCATTTTATAACTAACATGACTTCAACTCCTATTGGCTTGTTTCCTAGTATGGTCAAATGAATTAATGTTCAAGTATTTGCATCAACTAACTCAATAGTTAAAGTTCACAATTTAACCTAGTATATGCCAAAGGAAGGCAATGTCGACCAATAAAAAGATATTGGTTACAAAGATATTCTTTGACCTGTTAAAATTGAAAAGATACAACTCTTTACCAGTAAGGGTAAGCGGATCAATAAAAGTCATTAGGTAAATTGATTAAGAAATAAGAACTTTAAGATTGAAAAAATCTTGGTCGAAAGAAGAATTTGACCTCCATCCCCACTCCAAAAGCTGTTAGGCTTCTAAATTTAGAGGTTTGGTAGCTCTGGACCGTATCAACAAATAAGGCCCATTTGACATACTAGTAAGGCTAAACATTCAAATAAGACCTTCGTCTTAAAGAATCAACGATTTCCATCAAAATTTGCATCCCTCATCTTATGTATTAATGATTTTTGTCGACCTTATCTAGTGCAAGCAACCTTTTTCCTAACAATTCAACAATTTATACTGACTTCATCCAACATTGGCAATTAGCAAGCATCACTGTCAATTAAGTTATTGAGATCGATGACCTTAAATGCTCATCCAAACAAAACCTCCCAAAAAAAATGGGTACGATCTAAGGTGGACTCAAATATGAGGTCTAAACTCATGTTACTAGATTTTTCTACTGGACTGCTCCTCCGCTCACAGTTGAGCACGATGGACAAAGGTGGCGACACCTATAAAGACTCTAATGTTCAAGTTAAGAAGAATAACAATGTATTAAATCAAAGGAGAAGCTATGTGATTGTTAGAGAGAATATAATAGTTATAAGTGTGGGATGTTGGCACGATGCATAGGCAATCACCAATAAGTTGCTTCATTGCAATGTGAAATGTGGGGAGCCCTTGGATGTTTGCAAGTTTGGCTTTGACCTATGGCTAGGGTTGATCTTGTCGCTCTCAAAGACACATGATGTGATAGAGAATATAAAGATGCTATAGGTGTCACACATCCAAAAGTATGTTAGCCACTTGCATAGGTAATTAGACTAGTCTCAAAATGTGTGTTTCACTTGAAGGGCTGTTGAGTGAGTCCAAACATTTGAGGCATCTTAGATCAAAGCCATGTTGCCTTGGGCCTTAGATGGGTTGGAACATCTTGGTCATGATTGGCCATTTTGTTTGATCCTCCTTTCAAAATAAAAAACTTTCATACCCCATTTGAATTATGAACTGAAAAAAAATATTCCTTTGTGTCTTTTCTCCTCTCTTTCTTTGTCTATTTTATCCCATCTTAAAAGGCTTATTATTACAATAATATTACTTTAACTAATTAAACTTAAATCATTTCTAAAGATAATGTAAAAATATTTAAAATGAACAAAAATTTATACTATATTATAAATAAAATTTATGTAAAGAATTACAATAATTATATATAATAATTATTTCATGCCATAACGGTCGCAATTTGTGTTACAACGATCCTAATAGCTATAATTACATTCATAACTTTATTTACAGTCACAACTACAATTTAAAACCTTGAGAGAAGCTTATTTGTCTTTCTTTCAACAAAATAAGAACAAAGTCTGTCTTTAAACACCACTTTCAACTTCTTCTTTTTTGTTTAAGGAGTAGCCTGGTATGGAAAATAGTGCAATTTTATTTTTTATTTTTTTATGAACTACGAGAATAAAGTCCAAAAGAAAAAGAAAAACCTACCTGACAAGGACACTACCGGGAGCATGAACTCCCATAACATCGGAAATCAACACCTGATTGGAAGGAAGGCATCTAATAAACATCAAAGTCATCATGAGATATGTATCCTAGATTTTTCTAAAATGTAAGCTATATTGCGTTTAGTGTCCTGACACAGAGAACCGACAATTCTTAGTACAAAAGAAAAAAAAAATTACCCATATGAGGAAGGCAGAAACTAGATGCTTTGAAATAATCATCAATTGTAATAAGAATATTATATTCCTTCAGAGCCAGGCAAACTTGATTCATAAATTCATAGTATTTTTAATTCTTATAGTTAACATTAAGTAGTGGACTAGTGGTTAAAGGTTAGAATGGTGCAAAGTGATAGTCAACATTAAGTAAAACGGGTGAAGAGGAGGAAATAAGTCAATGAATGAAGTGTTAGCTTGTAATTGTCAGTAATGGCAGAGGTGGTTAAGATGGCAGTGTTATTTGGGTAGTAGGACCAATAGTACCATTAACACTTGGGAGGAAGATAAAGTGTGACGAGGTGGATGATAGTGTGGCAATTAAGGTTAAAGGATGAAAACAATGGATAGATCACTAAAAAAAGCTAAAAGAGGCTGAAAAATAATGGTGACAATGTACTTGGATTGTTATCATCTGTGTCTTGATAGCGAAGCGTTAGAAGTGTTCCCAAATTCATCATTTTGTAATTTATTACTGTTGAAAATTTGACAAAGATGATAGCAAGTACCTGTTTACAATTTAATTTAGAAGTATACTTATTAGATATACAAAATTTCATATGATTTAAAATTATATTATATTTCATCAATCAAATTTTTTAATGTATAATATACTTTTAAAATATAAGCAAATATTGGTTATAAAATTAAATATATATGAATGTTCAAATTGTCTAAAATTTGACATGCATGATCATCAAAATAATATGATATAATTCAATGGTTGAATTAGCGAATTTTGTATTCTATAGAAAATTATTAAGAAGAGTAAGTGTTAAAAACTTATTCTATAGGACCCCCAGCTTTTTCTTTATATTTTGGTAATACATTAATTTTTATTTAATTTTAGTTTTAAATAGAAATGAATTATTTTATTGAATAAAATAATAAATTTTCTAATAAAATAATTAAAAAATAAGAAAGTTTAATTGATAATTATGCTTGAGAGGTATAAGATGGGAATGATACGCTGAAATTTCTTACTCAATCTTGCAATATTCTTGCAAGAACAAAAGTTATTTATTGTCCCTGTCGATCCATAATCTCAAAGACATCACTTTTTGAAAAACAGTGAATTTCAATCCATCTTTTCGAGGTTTCATTTTCAACCATTTAAGGAAGTGTTTGGGGATTTCCTTTTAGGGGGCAAAGCTAACTTTGTATATCAGTTTACCACCTCTTGACATAACTGCTTTTCGGATCTACTTGTAACCGTATGACTATTATTAGTCTCTATTTATCTTTAAAAAGAGTTTACTTGTGGATTTTACAAAGCTGTCGTCTCAAGTATCGAGTGTCTAGTGCCTGATTGTCATTTTTTTGGAAGGATTAGCATATTTTCACTTTATTTTTTTTCATTTCTCTCTTTATTTCTTATTATATCATTTGTTACATCTATTAATTTCTCTTTTCTTTCAATTTTTTTCTTTATTTCTTTTTCTTTCTACCTATACATCTCATTTTTGGGAGTGTTTGGTGATAATTTTCCTATTTGGGATTGTGTTGTAGCGCGTCTCCTCTTCTTAAATAGGCCCTTTTAGTCTTGCATGACTCAATTTTTAATTTTTATGTACTCAAACAAATATAAACAAGTCAAATAATTATAAAATAAAATTATATTAACTTCATTTTAATAAAATTATATATATACATAATATTTGCTTGAGATATGTATACTGAAATTAATAATTATCAAATCAACTATAAGTGAAAAGTACTTATTGAATATATAAATTGTTAACATCATTATATAAAAATATTAGCTAAAAATTAAAACATTTTATTTTCCAACTTCTTAATTCCTTTTTTAATTTTTCTCCATTTTAAAATATCTAAATTATTAAATTAATACAATATTTTTCTAAAATCTAGTTTCTTTCACATTATTTTAATGTTTTAATTTTATTTAGCTTTTACAATATATCAAAAACGTTTTGTCATCTCAAATCATGACTCCAACGAAGTTGGCTTAGAAGAAGTATTAAATTAGTATTTAATAAAACATTGCATTAATTTAATAACTTAAATAATTAAATTAAAATTAATTAAAAGATAAATTTAAAAACTTAAAAAAATAGAGGAATAAAATATGATTTTTGTCAACAAAATTATTTAAAACTTTAATTAAAAAACTATCAAAATATAATTAATATTGAATTAGAAATTTATATTGAAAAAAGAAAAGTATACAAGAAAACACAAGATCTTATGAGTTTTTATTAGTTTTGGTAAATTTTAAAAGCATTTTCTTAAAAGAAAATGTTCAAGAAGATATAAGTAAAGATGACAATTGTCAAAGGCATTAAAGACGTCTCTAAAACTTATATCAAAATCTTCATAGAATAGTGATCACAAGTTAGATGAACAAATAAGTAGAAGAGGAAGGTTTAGAAGAACATATGAAGGATTTATTTTGGTTCACTCTCCAACTACTTGAGATTTATGTTCCATTCCTAACACAAGTCAGAATGTTTTTACTATACTAAATAGTTTGAAGTACAATAAGAATATCTCACATCTAAGTATTGTTACAAAAAGCTTCTCTAGACTCAATTCAAATATTCTTTCTTAACGAAATCTTTTAGGCTCTTCACACCCTAAGATGTTTACAAACAATAAAAAAGAAAACTTTAATGCTATTGGAAGATGCACACGGTAAGAATAGTAATAGATATTCAATATTTTTTAACAGCACAAAGAATGCAAGAACTAAAACACTAGAAACATAGAGAAATAAATGAAATAAAAAAAGAATGTTAGCAACGAATACCGATAGTTGTTAATGCTCATTACTTTCTAGCTCTGCTTTCTTCTTCATAAATGTCTTCTATTTATATATTCCATGAAGTGTCACAAATACAAAAATAAAAATAAAAATTCTAGATCAATTATTTTTTACTTTCTAGGTCGATTTCAATTACAAATGTAGAATTAATCAATATAGAAAGTGAGTACTTTCTATATCAATTATTATAACAATTGATCTAGAAAGTAAACTTTTCAGATAAGTTTGCCAATACTGTGGAATGACTGACATGGACTTTTGTTACACAACTCATCACTTGATAGAATAGAATTAACGCTAGGGACGAAAGTAACATTATTAGTTTTAAAAAAATAGAGATCAAAACCAATACTTTTAAAATGTAGGGACTAAATCCAAATTTCCAAAAATTTGTAGGGACCTAAAGTTGAGTATTTTTAAGACTCAACTTTGTTAAATATTTTGATTACATGTATATTGCTTTCCTAGCTGGGCATGTTTACTTGTCAACAAGTAATAAAGTTGAGTATTTTTAAGACTCAAAGTATCATCCCACATAAACTATTTGACAAGTATTAAGACCTTTAAATCGTTAATTATTTAGAGAATATGTTTTTTTTTTTTGTGATTAATTATTTAGAGAATATGCAAATACAAAGAAGAGAGAGAAAGAGAGAGAGAGAGAGAAATAGAAGAATGTCCAAAAGAATGAATACTTGCATACGATCACAAGTAACAGTTCTATTATGGAAAACCTAAGAACGCTTGATTTCACATTTGTGATTACTAATATTACTCAAATTCCTTTAAAAGTCATGTTTCTTCCTAATCCCCAATCACCTATGCTTAATCTACTAACACCCAATTGCCAACCAAATGCTAATATCCTTTTTTCCTATATTATCACCTCAATAACCATGCGGGACAACAATTAAGAAAAACATGAAGCTTCAAAAGGCTTGTTAATTTGAAGGGAATAAGAGTGATCCTCCTAAATCCCTTGACTAGATTTATTTTATAGTTCCATTAATTAACTATAATATGGTCATTAGTAATTTAACTAGCTCGGATTATATCGAGACTTGCCATCCGAACACAAAATTTAGAGCAATAAAACAAAATCAATTGGAAAGTAAACACAAATTGTATTAAAATATGAGAAGCAAATTAAATAGTTCAATACATAGGATCCACCATAATTGTTGGCTATGGATTTATTTACTCATAGCCGTAAAATCCAAAACCATAACATAAATCTAACACAAATCCATAATGAAAAAGGAAAAGAAAAGAAAGTGGAAACCCCTTTAATTAACAGGATAAATCTAATAATAAGTGTGACACCCTTTACCCAAAAACCATTTATTAAATAAGCGTTGCAAAAAATAAATAAATTTTTCGTTTGTGAAAGAAAACAATATTTTAAAACTTTCCTTTTTGCGCAATAAAGAACATCATATACACAACCCACAATTATTGAAACTCCATAAAATTCTTTAATAACCAATAAAAGGTATTGGCTCACAATGGCTATACAAAACTCATATCAAAACACAATAAAAGATCAAGATCTACTAATTGCAATTCAAAACCAAAATGTGTGGAACAACAAATAACCAAGTCCCAATGTCACAGTCCTATTAGAGCTTTACAAGTCCCAAGAGTAAACTATTAACAAAACTGCAAATGAAGCTAATGCCTCCACTTTAAGATTCTTCCTCAGGGTCCTGTTGAACATCACTTGTACACCACAACCATAGGTAGGAAACACAAGAAACAAAGGAAGTGAGATATATCTCACATCATGCTCAAAGTATGACAGTAGAAACAAGTAAAATACATACATATACATACAACCAGAATAACATCAATTTCAGGATTTAGGCTTATTATAGATAACAAAGTGCACATGTAATGTAATGCTACTTAATTCTACTTCTCATACACATGTGGTACCAATCTAAGTTCCTGAAAGTAGTCTAGGAGTACAAGCGCGACTATAAGAAGTGCCATTAATGTACTGATGCCTTTGGATTTTGCACTTTCAACTAGAATGATATTCTCTGGTAACTAGTTAGAGTTACTTAGCTTTACTAGTATGCTTCGGCTCCATGGGATTAGCATGGGTCATTGGAGTTTCCATACTAGTATCATCACCCCCAAGGCCAAGTTAAACAACCTTTCACGGTCTCCATTAGACAAATTCATACATATTTTCCTTCATCACATTACTTAAATGATATGATGTATGATTTTACACACAATGCTTATGGTCCTATTAGACATTTCACAAATAAGGTCCTACCTTTCTTAGGTTAGGTCCCTTATCTCAAAATTCATCAGTTCATATCACACGTCTTGTAACATATTAACATCTCATGGCTTAATAATTACATTATTTAATAAAGGCAAATAATACTCCCAGGCTTAGATTGATGACATAAGCATTCTTAGAATAAGTATCCATTCTCGTCCTGTATGACACTTTTGCTTAGTGAGAGTAGGTCTCGCTTAGTGACACCCACATTACTCGCTAAATGACATAACCTCTAGGGACTTACCTTGCTCTTTGTTCAATTTTTGCTAAGCGAAGCTACATGCTCGCTAAGCGAATGCACTCTAGGGACTCACTCTTATTCTTTGTCTAATTTTTCGCTCAAGGAGAAAAGGCCTTACTCAGCAAATTCGCTTTAAGGGCTGGCCTTGCTCTTTGTCTCATTTTTGCTAAGCAAGACATAGGTCTTGCTAAGCGAATTCACTCTAAGGACTCTCCCCTGCTCTCTGTCTAATTTTTCACTTAGCGAGAAGGGGTCTCGCTCAGCAAAAAATCTTCAAGAGACCCACCTTGGTCTTTAGACATTCTCTCACTTAGCAAGACTCACCATTACTAAGTGAGAGGCAACAAATATAGTGTCGTGAGTTAAGGTTCTATGAACCCACAAGCTTTCCCAAAGATTCCCAAACACTCCTAAACATTCTAAAAGGATTCAAGGTAATTCTTAACACATTTTCATTCCTCATAGAGCAGAGTACAAAGATTCAATCCATAATTCAATAATTACATTCTTAATCATCACAAGAACACCAAAAGAGGAAAACTCAAGAACTATAGTTCAATTATTGAATCAAGATTAAACATATAATGGTTAGGGAAAATCGTTTTCCATCCACAAACAATTACACAATTACACACAATTAGGGTTTAGGACCAACCTCTTTACCCATGACCAAAGCCACACCCAAGAGTGAGATAATCTCACTCCTCTTTACCTGGAAAAAAAAAAAAAAAAAAAAAAAAAAAGAACTCCAATAAGGGGATGCAAGTGGTGTGGCGATGTATCCTCAATTTCTCACTCCATGCCTACAATGACTCTGATGGCACAACTTCCCAAAGAGGAAAAAGAGTGAGAAAAAGGAAAAAGGTTAGGTTTTAAGAAACCTAAGGCAACTCTAATGATAACTTGAGCTTAAAGAAATAGGGCCCAACATAAGGGTCCATGAAGTTTTAAAAACATTTTAATTACAAAACCTCATTCTAAAGCCCAATATCTTTTTTCCAAAATATTATTTTTATATAAACAAGACAAAATAGAATATAATAATAATAATACATATATAGAAAGAAAACATTTGTATGTTACAAATGTAACAACCCATCTGTCGCTACTAGACAACACTACCAATTCTACTTATTATTCAAAAAAAAAATTCCTTGGTTAACATACAAATTATATATTCATCAAAATAGTGCACCTATATATATAAAAGACTTTCCGTTTCAATCCATGCATAACTGTTTCATATGTATAAATCAAAACTTTATAAAATATCTATACCAACGCCTTTACTTTAATATTAATATACATTAGTAAGGGAGAAGGAATACAAACTCACTCACTATTGCTGGTTAAGCTATACATCAAAACTAAAGTAGCTATCAAAACAACATCAAAAGTGACAATGGAACTCGTCATATCTCATTGTCTCCAAGCTAGCATCTCGCCCATTAACTCTTATCAGTTGGAGCAATCGACACCTCTACATCTGCTCCTACATCAACAACGTGATCATCACAAGCACGAACCACATGTGGAAACAACACAAGGGTAAGCTTACTTGAAACAACATAACATATGTTATGAAAGAAAACGATAAGAATTCTCTAACTCATACATCCACAATTAAACAATAATAACAACAACAACAACTACAACAACATCAATCATAGCAACAACAACAATATACAACATCAACACCAACAACGATAATAACAAAAGAAATCTTCATTTACATATATATATATATATATATATATATATATATATATAGGATCCACATAAAATTCCATAATACATGGTCATGTTATAAATTAGTGATATCAATCACTATGTCAATACATGAGGATACTACTCTAGAGAGATTTTCAACAATCGAGCGATCAGCCAGGTCTTATCCCGTAACATGGCATCAATAACAACAAGTGTCATGCACCATTCAGGGATTGCCAACTCTGATCTACGGATAAGATTATGTGGCTATTAGGATAATTGTATATGGGTGGTGGCTTACTGCGACTCAAGGTTTGCACTACCTTGGTCTCTTACGGTATCGCTCATCCAATTATCCCTAAAGGCCTATCGACAACTGCTCCACGTCTTACCCAGCACTAGGTTGGAGGCCCTGTCTGAACTGTCTGCTCCAATTAGCCAACCAACTTACGTGCTTGCCCACACCATGGCATAAAGCCCACCATCAGCTACCTGAGTCGTCAAGATATGCATGCAATGCATGTATAACACCAATAACCCTTACGTCATCATCAACATGTCATAATCAATAATAAACAACAATTTTCATCCAAAACACCAAGTGAGCTCAATAAAGCACCACACATGACCACCACAATACAACAACACCATGTAGACTCAATTTAACACTTAGCATGACAACCAAGTAAGGCCTTATCTGAATAGCCTATACCTCTGTAGGATTTCACCAACAAATCCTCTCAACAACAAGTGGAGGTTCTATGTAAGCAACTTTCCACTTCAACAACATATCAAACAAATCACCGTAATTAGAATCCAAAACCTTTTTTTTTAAAACCATTTGATCATCCAACTTATCCTGAAATATACATTTGAGATCCTTAGGAGTCAATAGCATCCTCAACCAACAACAACAACAATAACCTTAGAAAATCAAGCATACAGGGTGAATATATATTCTCTTTGAAACTAGAACATTTCCTTAATATTCTAAAAGGTCACACTTAGCGTTAAATCTTTGGAATCAACACCGTTTCACTTTTCTCTTGAACCCAAACTCTGATGGATCCATACTCAGCGCCATAAAATGTTCGCTCAATGCCACTAAACAAAGAAATTCCTAGTACTCTCACGCTCAGCACCAAATCCATTGCTAAGCGTCAAACTTTTAGATAGTTTTCTATCATTCGTCGCTAAGTGCCAAAATTCCATTGCTAAGCGACAAAATTTTGTCGCTAAGTGACAACTACAATTTTTGCAGTTCGCATAAAGATGACCAAAGGCCATTTTTGACACAACAATCAACATTAAGCATATAAAAATAATCCTAGTTACTTCTAATACTTTTCTAATCGATTACATAATAATTTCATCCACAAATCATCAACGAATTTTCAAAATCCCTTTTAAAACCCATTTTTATCAAGAACAATATACATGACAATATTCATAGAAATTCAGCAGCCATTAACACAAAATCAATGGATAGTAAGCTTCCCTTACCTCTTAGAGTCTCCAAAATTCAAATTAATGGAAGAGGTGAGAAATAGAACTGGAACTCTTGAGCCAAACTTTGAAGAGAACCTTCAAGAAGAAGAATAACTCTCACACTAAACCAAAAGAGACACAACTGTACTTGTTGAAATTGAGGAAATAGATAGGAGAAAGCTAGAGAGAGTTTAAAGAAATTTGGGGAAGAGACTTGAAAAAATTTGAGAGGAGAGAGGGTCATCCTCTATATAAAGAGGATTTGGGCCAAAAAGGGGCTTTGGGCCCACCAAGACCCAACCCTCGCCTCCAAACACTCCTAGGCTCAAAATTGGCCGAACACCACTGTTTCCTCACTAAACCAACTAAGATATCACCAACAGAGACATTTGTGTCAAACAACTTTTCCTCAAGTTCCACTATGCAAATTGGAGTTTCCAAGACAACGCAACATAAAAAAAAAAAACCACACATCTACAATTTATTTATTGCATCTTAATTACAAAACAAAATTAAATTTCTACTTTTAATTATTAAATTATTATATCACACATTAGGAAAACACCGGGGTTACAACAACACCCCCTCCTTAAAAGAAATTACATCCTCTAAATTTAATTGGAGCAAACAACTTCGAATAGGACTCCTTCATCCAACTCTCCAGCTCCCAAGTCGCACTGTCTCTAGTTGCTCCTCCCCTAGACAACTTTGACCAAAGAAATTTCCTTTCCTCTTGGCTGTTTCACCCTTCAATCCTCAATTCACAATGGCAAAGCCTTATATGTCAGGTTCTCCTTCACTTGGATATTGTCCAACTCAATTACATGTGTGGGATCATGAACATATTTTTTGAGTTGGAAAACATAAAAGACACTAAGGATCTTTGAAAGAAATTGGGGTAAAATAATTTGATAGGCAATTTTGCCAACTCTCGTTAGGATTTGGAAAGGACCAATGAAATAACGAGTAAGTTTATAGGACTTCAATGCCTAACCAACCCCAGTCCACGGAGTGACTTTCAAGAATACGTGATCATTCTCTTGGAATTCAAAAGCCTTCCTCCTCTTATCATGGTAACTCTTTTGGCTACTTTGAGTTATCTTTGTCTTATCTTGGATTATCTTAACTTTCCCAATAGTCTATTTCACTACCTCATGCCCTAACACAAGGTTCTCACCAAGTTCTAGCCAACATAAGGGTGTCCTACATTTCTTCTCATACAAGACTTTATAAGGTGCCATCTGTAACACCCATTCATATTAAATACAATTCATATTAATTTAGTTATTAAGTTTAAGTAAATAAAAATGCGTGTAAAATTTTTTCACTTTTAAAAGAAACTCCAAACTAAACAAAATTTGGAAATGGTAGTAAAAGATGAAAGATAAGACTGTATATTCATATATATCATAAAATTGTACATCATGGTTTGATAATACAAAAAAAACTATAAAAAAGATACATCAAAAGATCATATACAAAGCAGTGTTCATCTACCCTATCCCTCATACAAAAAGAAAAAAAATACTATAGGTCTTCAGGTCCTCCCCCATTGAGATGTCCTCTAACTCGTACTCAGCATCACGGGGCGTTCATATCGTCTTCAATAATCACGATCAATCATACACAGAAGAAAATAATAGAGTGGAGTGTTTTGTTCTAAAATCACTTTTACATGTATGGTAGGAAATCTACCATAAAACAAAGAAAAAACACAGTTGACAACAAAAGGGATCCTAAGGTCATTCTAAGTTGTATCAGACTACCCTTGACTAGGTATGGACCTATACTTCCCATTAGTTGGTAATAGTTCTCAACAGAACCTGGAAAGTGATTGGGAATACATATACCTCTCTCAACATCATCACGTGGTACAGTCTTTTCTATCATTGAGGAAAATAACAGTCAGGATATCCATTTATAGAGGTATACTCTCAAACTAATACTGGAATGCTGAGCAGTTGTCGTAGTTATCGAGTTTGGTCAGGGGAATATCCCAGCTCAAGGGCGCTACCCTGGCCATTGGGACCTTCACCACTTGATACCTACCCCCAAATCTGCAAGTGGGTCCTTGCCTTTCATTCCTCAACGTACCAAACTATAACTTCCCTAGCAGGGTGTCATGCCACTGCATGTCACTCGCTTTACATTACTTATTAAACTATCAATTCCTAACTTCTCGAGTAGAGCTTTCCCTTGTCTCATTTAATTTGAGCACTAATACAATCAACATTTCTTCCTTATTTTGCAGAAATTGTACAATACCAAAATTTTAACGGAATAACAATTTAATAATCATATAAAATTTTAGCAAAATAACAACATAGTAATTATAATTTAATTACTAAAATTTTGGCAAAATAAAAACTAAATAAATACATTTTGATTTTCTAAATTTAAGTAGAGTAATAGCTTAGCAAATGCATTTTAATTTTCCAAAATTGACTAGAGTAACAACTTAGCAAGTAAAATTTAATAAATTAAATTTGAATAGAGTAACAATTTAGCAATTATGATTTAATAATCTAAATTTGGGCAAAGTAACAACTTAGCAAAAATTAAATTTTAACATTAAATAATAATAACAATAATAAAACTTAAGCCTAAACAGGTTTAGGGGAAAACCCTTCTTACCAACATGCAAAGTGATAATAATTTAGAACCAACCTCACTCCTCCCATTACCTCTAAGGTAGTTGATGAAGATGATGGAATTGTTGAGGCAAAGCTCCTAGGAAAAGAACTTTACTAGTTGTTGGAAAACTAGTAAAATTTTAGCATAAAAGCAAAGTAAAAGAAAAAAAATTTCTAGAGAGAGAAGCTCTCTAAGAATTTGGTAGCTTGAGAGAGTGGAGGATGTGTGAAAAATGACCAAGAATGGGAGGTATTTATAGAGGAGGAACAAGCTTAGGTGTCCACTTTGATGACATAAGTTATTATGTCATAAATCTCATTTTTTATTTATTTTTAATTAAATTAGGGACACATATCAAAATTAGAGTGATGAATCAGCTATTCCTAGATTGGGGACTTGCTCCCTTAGCTGTCTAGCTTCTAGATGTTAATTTTATCTGCAAGTAAATTAACTAGTACTGATAAAATTGCCTAAACTTGAAAAAAATGACTTTTAATATAAAAAAATGCAATTAAATGTAAAACTGGACAAATACATTATTTTTCATCAAAAATAAAATTTTAATAATTAATTTTAATTTTGACTAATTTATTTCAAAATTTATCTATTTATTTTGTATTTTTAAGCTAAACAATTCATAAAAAATCTATTTTAATTCAATAAATACCAAAAATTTTATGAAAATTTTAAAATTAAATATTTTACCCATGAATAAACTAAAATTACCATTTTTAACCTTTTTGGATGTCAAACCAATACTGGCTGACTTATCAGATACCTAGGGGTAATTTGGTCATTTTACACAATAATTCTAGAAAATTCCCAGAAAATTTTCAAAATTATATTTTAATATATATGAAATGATTCCAAGATCAAATTGATATTTTAATCTCAATTGAATCTTTTTTCTCTTGTCAACTCTTAATATTGAGAAATAGGGACAAAATCATCATTTTCTAATTTCTCCTAACTTTGGCTCAAAAAAATTATTAAAAATCACGACTAAACAACTCTTGAAATTTTGAGTGTGATGGTGGGGATCAAAATTTTGAAATTCCATCTTGATTTTTCACAATTGCATTGTCAAATATTAAAAAAAATAGTTGAAGAATTGAAATAGGATTGTTATATTTTTCACTATTTTTCTTTCAAAATAAAGTTTTATAATAAAAGATACTTAATATAAAAATTTCAAAATATTTTGATGTCAAAAAGTCTTTGGTTGGTTCCCGTAGTCAACCAAAGGTATTTTTGTCATTTTACAAAAATTATCTTAATAAATTCTAAAAAAAATTCCAAAATTATTATTAATGATTCTAAATACATTGATGACTTAAAATAATTTTTAAACATATAGAATAATTTAACATACCAAAGGAGGGGTGTTACACCATCTCAATGCTGGAATAGAAACTATGGTTGTAGGTGAACTCTATAAGAGGCAAGAAACTATCCCAACTACAACTCTGCTTTAATACACAAGCCCTCAAAAGGTCTTCTAGGGATATGATGGTTCACTTAGTCTGACCATCTATCCGTGGATGGTGGGCTAAACTTAATCTAAGCTTAGTCCCTAAGGCTCTATGCAAACTCTCCCAAAATCTAGAGGTAAACTTAGGATCTCTATTAAAAACTATAATAGAAGACATACTATGCAACTTCACAATCTCACTAATGTATAGGGTAGTCAACTTCTCTAAAGGGTATCTAATGTTAATTGGAATAAAGTGAGCAGATTTGGTTAATCTGTCCACTATTACCCAAATCAAATCTAACCCTTTACGGGTTTTAGGCAAACCCACCATGAAGTTCATGGATATACTATCCCACTTCCATTAAGGAATGTCCAAAGGTTGCAACATACCTGAAGGCTTTTGGTGCTCTATCTTAGCTTTCTGAGATACTAGACAAGCATATACAAACTCAACTACCTCCTTTTTCATACCAGGCCACCAAAACATGCTTTTAAGGTCCTAATACATCTTCGTGGCTTCTGGATGAATACTCAAACCACTCCTATGGCCTTCCCTTAGGCTCAACTTTCTTAGCTCTAGTACACAAGGTACATAAATCCTATCCTGAAATATAGTGACCCCATCTGTTCCTAATTTAAAGGTACTCTCCTTTCCTTGGGTTATAGACTCTAACTAGGCTAGCAAAAATGGGTCTGACTTCTAACCTTTAATCTCATCTATCAAACCATTAGTCACCCTTAACATACCCAACCTCACACTCCTGGGGGGTAACCTCACATACTAGACTCGTGTCTCTAAATTGCTTTATGAGGTCAATCTCTCCAACCATCAATGTAGGCCTATGTAAGGATTTCTTACTCAAGGCATCACACTTTTAAACACATTCTTTCTAATGCACTCTACTATTGGTTAAATTTATTGAAAATTACAAAATCAAGATAAAGACTCATTAAATAAGAAGTAAGACCCATAAAAATTCATGATTTCCAATCAATTCCATCCAATAGTAAAAAATGTGTTCAAAATAATGTGTTGCTAACATTTCTCTTATTATTATTATTGTGGCACAAGGCCATAATAAGGTCTTTGAAGACGTGCACATGTGTGTTAATATTTGGAACAAATGTGCTTGACTAGAAGAGTAGCTTTGCCTAAGTGTGTTCACATTGACACATCGACCATGCATAGGAAATTGTACCAGTGTGCTCAACCCTTGCACAACCATCCTCATTTTTGCTTGGGCATCTTGAGAAATGACAACATCTGGGTGTAATTTATTTTTTTTACGTATGTTGGTTGATTAGTACAAGCATGCACATTTAGCACGACCATGCTCATTGAAACTTCAAAATTTTGCAAAAATGTCTCCTTAACCTTTTCAATATTGTTTCTCAATAAAGATTAATAATACTTTATTCGAAGTGTCAAAATCACTTCTAAATTTTCCAAAAGACTAGGCATGATTAATTATCATTAATCACACTTAATTATTACACAAATTGAACTATCTGTTTGAGGAAGTCAATGTAAAATTTACACTATCTATTACGAGCATGGTCTAGCTTTTAGTTGAATTAAAAGCTAAAATTCAACCACAAAATAATAATAAATTTACTTAATTAAGTTTTATGAATTTTCATATTGTTTTCATTTGATTAGTTATACAAACAAGTTATTAAAAGAAGTAGATAAAACCCAAGGTGTCATATGATCTACCAGATGCTCACAAATGACATCAATGTTGTGTCTAAGGTAGGATTGTTGACTTTGACCAAGATGTGCTCCACATTGACTAAGATTTGACATGTATGGATGATGACACTACACTTTGACACAGTTGAGATGTAATGGACAGGGGATGAAACTTGCAAAAGGTACTCTAACAGTCAAGTCAATAGCGATTTTACTAGAGTGACAGTATGTAATAAATACTTATCTAATACAGTGACATTGGTTGTATTTAAAATGATTTGAGATGACTGGATTCCTTGGCACGAGGCCCATGACCTCCCAAAGGTAATATTAATTACCTTGTTTTGGTGAAGTGATCAAGTAACTTTACTCTAAGCTGAGGTGCATGCATTTCACTATTCACAATTGCTTTGCAGAAACCTTATGCTTGAGCAGAAGTGTTAGCAAATTTAGGTCGACCCCATACTTTAATTGAACTGAGGTGGCTTACAGACATTGGGCCTTAGGCCTAGTATAGAACAAATACTATTCTATATTTATCAGAAAATAATCTGTTAGGTACATTACTTAATATAAAATGTTTTTATATTAATAAAACAAATATGGTTTTTCCATAGAACCATTCCGGCAAACATTAGCCAGCAAGGATGAAAATTTGGTTGATGTACCTCATTGCTTTTCATAAAAAACAATTTACGTATGTGAGGGTTACATACTTTTAATGTCATTGCTTTGCATGAAATTAAAAGTGAAGATTTACTTTTAATCTCACTCAAAATAAAGAGATACTTTTAATTTTAGTTTCTAATATGGCCCAAACTATTTTCACGCAATATACAGCTAGAACACTAGTATATATGTATATGTTTTATGCACGGATTTGGCAAGAAGTTTCATTATTAAAATG
This sequence comes from Spatholobus suberectus, assembly GCA_004329165.1. Lineage (NCBI taxonomy): Eukaryota > Viridiplantae > Streptophyta > Magnoliopsida > Fabales > Fabaceae > Spatholobus > Spatholobus suberectus. Next base: position 72,845,715 of record CM014735.1, read on the forward strand.
TCTGTAGTTACGAACTGTGACTTAGCAAAATAAAGTTTATCAGAGTCAAAATCTATTAAAGACGATCGCTTAGGTCAGGAGAATGCTTGCGTGACAATTATTGGGTGCGGAACACCTTGTGGTCTCTACTGGTCTTAATCAAATAATGTTAGTAGTTGACGGTAGATAATGGACCTGTTGACCATATAGGAGTAGAAAATTGCTACAATAACGTACTCACTCACCCACTTGATGAGAGAAAAGGAGACTATTTCGCTTAAACTTCGTTCAATTGATGTTAGCTCGTACAAATGGTAGCTTATTTATACGCAAAATAAAACATGAAAACTTAATAATGAGATAAACTTTATTTCTGAAGAGAAATTGGTGGTGTGTAACAAGGCCTATTGTAGGTGGTACAGCTACTAGAAGCTTCATGAATAGCTTTTCTATTTCAGCTTTCCAGTTTGCAAAGTGCAGCAAATATTTTAGGGGCAGTGCAGCAAGCTTATCATTGGTCCACTAGAATATTTTCTTTACCAATTAAGTTGCTTTGTAGTCTCAACTTCTTTCAGTTCGTGGGTGTAGTAAATTGGACTGAAATTTCACACGGTGAGCTCTTACAATTTATAAAAGGTGAAGTTAATTTGTTTAATATCTACTCACATCACCCCAAAAGTTGGTGATTCTTCAATATTTTTTCCAACGACTTTTTAAACTTTTTTTCTTATTACGAGCTTTTGTGATCTCTTTAGTTGTAGAGGAGGAACTTTATCCAATTCTTTAATCTGACTTGGTCTCTCTTCTTCTCAAGACTTAACATGAATTCTTGTTTGCTAGAGGCCTTTTTTTCTTCCATGATTTGGTGATCTCTAGCTTGATTTGGTGAAGGTTCAACCACTTCTTGAGTTGACAGTTTTTTCTTATCCATGTACCTTTACCTACTTTTATAATTACTACTCAATTTTCTTTGGATTTGATACCAATATTGTACATGTTTGTGGGTACCACTTTGAATGTCTCCTCAAAAATCATATTTACATCCTTTCCATTGGTTATTATGACCAACAAAAATACATCAAATTGTCTTTTTTATCAAACTTGCTATATTCCTAATTTATCACAAATACCTAGTTTATCCAACCAAAAACTCGAAAAATAACTCGGCTGATTTTACAGTCCACAATTTTCATGTGTTGAAATGAATCTGTGCTTGACTTGACATAAGCAACAATTTTTATGCACTCAACTCAAAATCGATACATATAGAATATGTCACAAGGTCGCATGTTTAGGTCCAAACACCACATAATTGCCTCTAGATGTTAGTTGCGAGACTAATAATAAATTATTCTTCATCCTTGATACATGATACACACAATCACTTTTATTGTGAATTGAAGTGGGGGACAATAGTTGTTTTGCCAATATGGGCAATTGGCAACTTGGAGTAGGGTTGGCAACAGGGCAGGGTGGGGACAGGTTTTGCCTCTCCTGCTCCCAATCCTGACTTCCCGAAAAATCCTTGACCCAATCCCCACCGGAGGTAAAAAATGAGTGTCTATTCCCATTCTTGATCGGGTTTTGGGTTTTCCTGTCCCAACCCCGCCCCCACAAGTGCATCAATACTTTCCTCCCCATAGCTACATCCAACACTAACATAAATACATAACTTTAATTTAGCCAAAAATCTATACCCTCACGAATCCGTGTGTGTGTGCGCATGTATCTCACGAATCCAAAAGAATTAACAAGTTCGTACGTAACAAGCTCATGAGCTTTGAAAGTAGTATTATTGTTTTTGTTGTGTGTGTGTATTACGTTTTCTTCTACTCATTGTTTTGCTACTAGGTTGTTCAGTGATGAAGGAGTGATACTGCGTTAAGATTTAAGTCCTAGCCTTCTAATCCCATTTAAATATATATAAAGTTAATTTTGTAATTTTACAATTAGCGAGATAGGTTCAAGTATGGGGGTAGGGCAAGTGTCACCATCCCCGCCTCTGTCCCCATCCCCGACTTTGACACTTAGGGAGAACTTGACCCGACCCCAACCTTAGTCAAAGAGAGAAAAATCCATCAAAGTCTAGGCAAGTTTGGGCGGATACCCATGCATATGGATGCATTTGCCATGCCTTGCTAACTTGGAGTTGTTTATTGTCACCACAACTCTTTCTCCTTTTGTATGTTGTTGTATTGAGCAACTTCTCCTTGTCATATGTAAGATGGTTGGAAGAACCTCGAGTGATTATAACTATCTCATGATATTTGGGATTTAATCCATCAATAATAATCCTTCGTTTCCTTGCTTCACCAATATCACTTTCTAAGTTCAATTTTGCCATTTCATTACAAATTATGTACATGTTTGGACACTAGTTGGAAAAACCTAAAAGTAATTTTATTCTCAAAGCAATAAATTTTTCCTTCTTTATTTTGTGTCTTTAAATTCAAAAATGTACATTAAAATCCCCAAAAGCATACTTCCAACCTTTATCCAAACATAGGCCATGGAGAAGTATATTAGCTCACCATCATTTTTTTTTTGTTAAACCACTGCTGTAAAAAGCACTTTTTAAATTGATTCAAAAACCAATTTAGATACAAGCGATATAAAAAAAGTTGATTTTAAAACGAATTTTGAACCTAGTTAAACAAATTTTGAACTGAGTTCAAAAAAACTTTTAAACTCAGTTCATTAGGGAATTGAGTTAAAAAATCTAATTTTTTAACTCAATTACGTCAAAAACAAAGTTAAAAAGTAGACCTTTTAACCGAGTTAAAAAGTCTTTTTGATGTAACCTAGTTAAAATCAAGACTCCACCATTGTACACCATACTATTTCATTTTCACATCCTGGCTCTCCAACCCAAAGCTTCCCTTGGGAGTCCCTTAGGCAAACAACAGTGTGACCAGCATAAGCTTTAGTAACCCACATCTCTAAAGTCTCAAAAGCACCCCATAGACCTCAAATTTTTGAATTGGCACATAAATGTCCAGAATGAGTGTCATCAACATTGACATTTGTAACCCAAGGTTGAGGGTGTGCTACAAAAGAAGCTCCCATATATTTCTCCAAAAATTTAATATTTGAGTTATCACCTCATCCACTATTTGTATGTAGAAGGAAGACCCCCTAAGTGCTCGAAGGATCCCCAAAATCCCAGGATTTCAGAGGAAAATTAATAACCCATAGTTTTTTACCTGAATGCAAATTAAAGGAGTAATTAATAAGGATCTCTAAAATAAATTAAAATGTGCGTTTCAACAAATTAACACTCTACTTAATTCGAAACCCCCCACCACCGAACCAAAGCTCACCTTCACACACACGAACCCAAACCCCGCCCAAGCCCACCATGTGTGGCCACCACTGTCGGACCCTCAACACTACCACGCATGACTCCACCACACAAGCCCATTGCATGCCATCACACCTCTGCATTCTAGGTTGTCAAAGCCTCCATTTGCGACTCTCGTCATCTCCACGCCGACCCTTTGCTCTCTCCCTCTCTTGTTTTCTCTCTTTGTGTCGACACGAGAATAAGCCCGCTCCTTGCGTGCGCGTGTCACTCGTGACACTAAAGGCCACAATCTGGCACCTCCTTTACCGTCGTTGTGAAAGTCAGCATGAGAACTAATTTCCTTCTTCTCTCGCTTGTGGTGACCAGAACAAACAAGAAAAAAGGGGTTTTTTTTTTTTTATGAAGCTTCCTAAACACAAAGAACTTTTTTGTTTTATTTTATTTGTTATAAAGCCTCTCTTTTTAAATTGGTTGAACAAATAACTGATTTAAAGAGTAATTTTTTTAAATCAGTTCAAACAAAATTGAGTTAAAAAAATTGGTCAAAAATTTCAAAATTGATCCTGCGTTAACATTTTTAAATCAGTTTACTTAGAACTAATTTAAAAAAGTTGTAAAAAAATTCAAAATTGCCACTAAGTTCATGTTTTTAAATCGGTTCATATAGAACCAAGTTAAAAAAGTTCTAAAAAATTTCAAAACTATCACCACGTCTATCTTTTAAATCGGTTTAGTAGAAACTGAGTTAAAATCCTACTCTAAAAAACGAATTTTGTAATAGTGAACATATTAGCTCACCATCATGTTTTCTCATCTAAGATACATAAGCTTGCTACATAAGGATATCTTATGCTTTCTTCGGGCCCCAAACCAAAAAATAAAAATTAAAATCATGGCCCCAAACTGTGTGTTCCAACAAAATCTCCTTTAGTTATCAAAAAAATCTCCTTGTGCTACGGTCCGGGCCACGAGCTCTCAAACTATAAACTATTTTTCAGCTCCTATATACCTATTTTAGAAAGAAAAAGGGGTCATCAAAATTTATTTTCATTAAAAAGTATTAGAATAATTTTTACTCTATTATCTTGAATGAAATGTTTCTCCTTGTGGATTTTGATTGAATTTTTTTAGTCCGTCTCCTTTTTTCTTTTCTTTTAGCAATGAGCTCAACAGTAGAAAAACTAAATCAATCTTTCATATACTACATTAAGTAACGTTTTTGACCTTCGCTGGGGTTAATGGCATCCATATGAAGTCATTTACAATGCATACAAAGGGTTTTCAACCTAATTTGCGAGTTTCCTGATGTACCATATATTCCAGCCTCTTTTAATTAACATGTGTTGTTACATGTCACTAAAGTTTAGCATCAAGGATTTGAAGATGGCAGATTATCAACTACGTATCCAACGAAGAACCTTGTTTAATCTACTAAAATTGGCTTAATGGTAGAGTTTGAGTAATTTATATGAAGTCTTAAATTCAAACCTTATTAGTATCATTGTACACCAAAAAGAAAAACCAAGAACCTAGCTTATGTCCTACTAATCAAAACACTCAAGTCTTATCATTATGAATAAATTCAAGTACAAATACAAGGATGCATATTCTTTAGGAGCATATTCATAACAACTTTGTTCAAACAAGCAAGGGAAAACATAAAAATAAGAAAATGCCATGCTTTGTCAAGAGCTATCCCTGCTTTCTGTTCCATTGACCGAGTGGCCTCAGTGATAGGCTTAAGATGGAAGCATGAAAGCCTACACATGTGCTGGGTGTTTCACATAGAAAACTGACAAAAAAAAGAATCCCCAATCTTGGAAATTTAATTTGTATTCACAATGTAAGCTTCATAGTCCATCATTGTGTGTGTCACATGATATAGGACCCATGAAGAAGATATCACACTCACTCAATATTCAACAACCATCCTAAGCATGGATTCCATTCTCTCTTTGTCCCTACACATGCTGATCAAGTCCAAGTATTTCACAGCATCATGAGGTGGGAGCCCCTCAAGAAGGAACTTTAACAACCGACCATGTGTTCCTTGCATCACAGCAAAACACTGCTCTAGTGCACTCTCATCTTGCTCTTTGCTCAACTCCACTGCTTCCATTATTGGAAGTAATTCCGAATCCTCTTCCATGAAGTGTTGTTTGCATAGTCCCTATGAACAAGGAAATTAGGGAGAAAGACACCCATTTCAGATATCAAACTCTTGATTAAAAATATGCTAATTGCTGCATTAGATAGAAATGAAATGAAGATAGAATGTATAATAGAAATGAAATAATGTCCACATGAGAATGTCACAAATATAATAATTTCTGAGTTGGGCCTATCACCTGCAATGATTTGAGCCGAGTAGAAAGGTTGTATAAAGTCTCTCTGTAATTAGGGCTGCGTGAGTCTAAAACCCCAACGGATTTAATAATTTCTTTGATGCCATTCATGATAGGTAGGTCCCTAGCATGTTCCTCCTTTGCAGCTTTAGATAGCCCTGCATTCACCGTCAAAATCAAATAACTTTAAACCCAAGTAAACTACTTTTTCTTATCGTCTAAAATGTATGCTCCAACTGCCAAAACCGCCCCTTTTACACTATATTTTTTTTTTCTATCTCCGCTATTAAACAATAACCAAATAATCTCTGATTTAACATCGATGGTCCAACGAAATCATTTAGAGAAAACAAAAGCACGTGATAAACCAACTCATAAAATTATTACATGAAAGCTTATACTCCTATGACCATGATCCCCTAAGTGCACTTAATTTCCATGATTCTACGCAGTCCTGTCTCAATAAAAACTATCTTTAGTCTTCCAGATAATTATGCTGCATTTTAGCATCTGGGTGCTAGACTTGCTATTATTTAATTTCCATACAATGCAATCATAAATTAAGACCCGATAAACTTATTAATAAGTATTTATAAAAAAGATTAAAAAAAAATAAAATAAATTAAACTTGTGTGATAAGTTAAAATAAACTTACATATTTCAACTTTTATAAAAACACTAATTTATCTAAAAACTGATATATAAATTAATTTTTACTTATAAAAAAAAGTTGAGTGATAAGAACATATTCTTTAATACATTTTTCTTAATACATATTTTATTATTGATTAAAATTTATTATAAGTTACAAAATTATAAAAAAGAGTGTTAAACAACATGGGAGATCTACAAATTTTTATAATTTTTAAAAAATTTCAACCAATACGAGAAAATATGTTCAAGAACATATATCAAAAAGTGTATTGGTAACATTTCTCAAAAAGTTTAATGGGCAACGTGAGTTAAGAAAACACCTACTAGACCAAAATCAATTAACTCTCGCTAATAAAAAGTAGGTTTAATACATTCATAAGTCTTTGAATTTTTTAGAAATTTTTAATTAAATTCCTAAACTAAAAAAATTTATAATTTAATTATTCATCTTCTAAATTTTTATAATTAGATCCTGAAATTAGTAAAACCATCACAAATTATAAATTTTTGATGATTCCAAATTGCCATAAACTAATCCTAGAAACCTAATTACAAAATTTTAAAAAATCAAGAACTCAATCACAAATTATTTTAATTTAAAGATCTAATTAAAAAATTTTTAAAAATTAAAAAATCTACGGATGTATTAAACTTAAAAAGTAATTACATTTTTTTTAATATAAAAATTTTGTTCTGTACCTCGATCAGCACTATCAAAAATAGGAAAGAGAACTCTCTCCTCCATTTGTGCATGTTCCAACATCACCTCCAACAGCTGAGAGTAGCTCCTCCCGAATTTCACCACCTCCATCTTCCACGTCCCCACCTTCGGATCAACGGCCCTCAATCCGCCACGTGTCGCCAGATCCTCCACCCATCTCACTATCCTCTCCAAGTGCCAAGTCATGCTCTCATGCTGCAGCCTCGTCACCCTCACCACCAACGACGCCGTTTCCTCCTCCCTCCCGCCGCCGCCCTCCGTCGCCACCACCGGCTCCGCCAGGTCGGGAAACTTCGAGTCTATAAACCGGAGCAGCGAGTCGCCGGAGCCCGACGCTACTTCGGGTCCCACGTGGAATACCACCGGGACCACATTCTCGGATCCTACGTCACGCGCCGCCGCTCGCGGCGGTGGTCTGGCGGCGGGAACGGCGTTGTGGAGAACCGCGAATCGGGTGTAGGCGGCGAGAATGCTGTTCGGGGAGCCGTGTAACCGCACGGTGGGGTACACGGTGGCGCCGCCGTGGGGCACAATCTCCGCAGTCAACTTCTCCGACGAGCGTAGACAGTTCCCCATGAAGCAGTGAGAAGTGCAAAAAAGGAAACTTTGAGGAGGACGAGGTAGCAATTAGTTCATATTTGTGGAAGTATTAGTGGAAGCGAAGAGTTAAGAGAGAACGAAGAGCAGAGAAAGGTGGAAGGTTGGAAAAGTGGGTTTCTTCGATGCGTAAAAGGACGTGAAAGAGAGAAGGAGAATGGATTTATTGTGATGTGAGGAGAGTGAGTTGGGTGGCTTGAAGGGGAAGCGATGAATCGTGAACGTAGATAGATATCTCGGTTTCAATGATGTATATCTGGAAAGATAGAAAGAAAGTAGATTCCCTCCCTTCAGCCTCGAGTCGGAACTATGTTATTTCTGTGTATGGAATTATAATTATTTTTAATATACTTTATTATTATTGGATAAATTTATTAAAATTACCTAATGAATATAAGTGATGTTCATTAAATAAAAAATGAGATGCAAAAAATTATATAATTTATAATAAATTTTGATTATAATAAAGAATATGTTTAAATGAGTGCGATAAAACATCTATCACTAGTATTTTTATATTATATTATGTTATTACTATTAAGGGAAAGACACATACTATCGTGTCTATCATATTACTAATTGTTAAAAAAATAATTATAGTTTAAAATAAATAATATAATATTAGTAATGTGGTAAAAAAAATGAGAAAAAAATAAAATAAAAAAGGATGAAAAACAAAAGTGATTGTATATTTATATTTATTATACAAAAAATATATTAAATAATAAATTATACAAATTTTTTTATTAAAACTTTATATTTATTTTTTTAATATAAAATATAGTGTTGTTTTATAACTCAAATAAATTAAATAGCTTAGCGGTTTAGGTGGTAAAAGAGAAGGAAAAGATCATAGGTTTAAATTCTCCTTTAATTATTTTTATTATTTTTTAAATCATAAATTTTATTGAGGAACTAAAATCGCATAATTAAAAAAGTGAAGGACCAAAATCGCGAATTTGATATTATAGAAGAACAAAAAAATATAATTTAGTCTACATATTATTAAATATTAATTGTTGCGTTATCTACTTAATGTTATGCCATTATTAATGTTACAATTTTTATGATTAATGGATAAATATTTAATGGTTAAACCAAAATCATGAATTTTACAAAATTAAAAAACTAAAATTATAAAATTAAAAATTAGATAATCAAAATTATGAATTAAATATTATAAAAGGACCAAAAATACTGACCTTAAATTTGTTATACATTGGTCCATTTGTAATTGTATGTAAAGTCCGATGAGCCTGGGATTCTTCTATCAAAGCTATGTAAGAGTACTATTATAAACCTTGTAATTCGTAACAAGTCTCGGGTTTAGAATATGATAACCTCTTTGCATTGTAAACGAAACAATATAAGTAATGATTCCAATGCATCGTGTTCAGGCTATTGTCATTCGAATATATTTGGCATTTAGATTCTCTGCTACAAATAATTCTCTACAGCTCTTTTTTGCAGCAATTTAAACCGTAGATGAGATCCAACAGTTCATATAAGTTTAAGTATTAAAATAATTAAAAACCAGTATTATATTAAAACATAACCTCTGCATTCATCAAACGGTTGAATACAAAAATACAATCTTTCTCTCTCACGAAACTCATCTTCTTTATGCATATCACAATCGATGCTATTCAAATCATGTCGACGAACCATCAACTCCGTCAACAGTGTCGTGGACTCGTGGGGCTTTCATGGACTGGAAACTAGTGACGTGCCTAGTAGCGGTTGAGATGGAATTTCGTGGTAGCACCCTCAGGCCATTGAGTTCTACAATTCAATTGGAAGCAACACTAAAGAAACTGACCAAAATACTTGTAAAGGTTAGCAATTCAATTAGCAACAACACAAATGGTAGCATTGGCTTATGATTAGTGAGAAGTCACAACGTTGCTTTACCTGATATTAGGATTAGGATTACAGTGAGAATTCAATTACCATTCTCTTTGCCCTGGTGAATGGGTATGTATTTTACATGCATATTGGAATATTATTAGGATTAGGATCTATTTGTCCATCAAATTGGGCTATTGACATATTCTCTTGCTGAATGGTTGTGTCCATCAAATTGGCCTAGCAAGTATCCATGTCGCTGTTTTTTTTTGTTGTTGTTGTTGTTTGCATGCAGTCCTCATGTTGTTACAGACATCATTGGCCTTGTTTTGTTGACAATACAAACTATATTGCCTGCACTCTTTGAGGTAATGGTTACTTCTTCCTCCTTAGCTTGTAATAATTTCCTTTCCTCTTTTCTTTCACCATTGGTTTTTGAATCAGGTACTTGCTTGTGTACCTATTTCCCTCACACACACATTTTTGCAACAATAAACATGAAATTTGTTTATGAATTTGAAGTGAGTTTATAACTAAAATTAAAACTGAGTGCTAATCACAGTCTTATTATGAACATTGTTAAGAAGCAAGTAAACCAAATTAATTCATAAATGGAATTGAAGCCTTTAGATTCTTCTTCGGGACTTTACAAGTCATTAGGTTTATGGTTTTTCTAAACGTTGTGGTCCTGACACATCTTTATTGGTAGAATTGTTGGCTGTCAGAGATGGTTTGCACGCTTGTTAGATTCGTGGTTGCAAGTCTATCATTTGTGAATCAGACTATTTGGATGTCTACAATTCTCTTGTCAAGTCAAATGATGATCATGTTGTCCAACTCCGCATGTCCATCAAGATATAATTTGGGAGATTAGGGACCTAATGTCTAGTGACTAGTTTGTATCCATTACGCATGTCCATCATGATTCCAACTGTGTAGCAGATTACCTTGCTGGTTGGTGTTTGAAGAGTAATTTGGATTTTCAAGAATGGCAGCAATCATTAGCAGAAATAGTTGATTTATTGCTAAAGGATTCTATGTTTGTTTGCTAGTTTTTTGGTTCTTCTTGCATTTGCTAATTTTGATACTAAAGCAACAAAAAAAAAGCCTTTACATTCTCCATTTGTTTGTCCTTACTTTTGGTTACTTGAATGATATGTAGGGAAATCCTGGACTGAGGAATGTTCATGGTATCTTGGGTAGTGGTATCAAGACACTCTTTCTTATTCATTTTGCCCTTGGACTTCAGTTAGGCTTTAGTTACTAATTACAACTTCCTTTGAACCTGTCTTGTTATGTTCAAGTTCTTAGCTTCAATCAATAACTCTAATTATCTTCATGTTGTGTTCACTACTATCAATTTGTTTTTCAAAATAGTTCAGATTGATGAAAACTTATTGCTTTGAACTGAAATAGTTTCAAAGGTTATCAGTTTCTATTTAATTTGGAAGCTCAAATTTTTGTTGTTACCATTTTAGGTTGAGCAAGACTATAACTAATAGGAGTAGATCACTAGAAAGGCAAAAGGCTTCAAAGGATGTTTGTTGTATGAGAAAAGTGATATAGACATGTGAGAAAACTTCATGTCAACAATGTAAGAGAATTTGAGCTCCTCAAGCACCTAATTGGCTATCCATCATTGACTCATACTTCTTTATGCCTGACATCAGTGCATAATTGCCAAAGAGACAATCCATTGTCTCAAGTTTTCTCAACTTTGTAATAAAATATGTACTTTTAAAAATACATAGAATAGGACCTTTGTAAATTGTCAAATAAGTACTTTTAAATTTCAATTGTACAATGATGTAACAAATGTTTAGATTATATGCAACTTGTGGAATGTCTGAATGCATCTAACCAGAAGTAGGTTGATTATCTTATATGGCAAAGAAAATGAGTGAGTAAAAGTAATCAATAAAAAGAGAAAAGATGGTTAATTTATGTAATTGACTAAGCTAACAATAAAGTGCACAATCTTTTAATACCATTTAAGTTCTTCATTTTGTGAAGCATTTGAGTTAGCATTTTTCTTTCTTTTGCTAAGTTGACGCTCTACCTACCCTTTCATACGCTTTGAACCCTTTCTACCTTTTTTCTTGAACCCCTTTACTTGTGTTAACTTATCATTATTGCTGGCAACCTCTGTAACTTTACTAAAGAACTCATCCACTTGAGTAGTACTTGCTTGTTTATTTTGAAACTCTACAAGTTGCTTGTCCAATTCATCCGTAACTTTGCTAAGAAACATGAATGTCTCTTGTTGCTACAAGCTTAGTGGCTATCCTAATAAGGCGGGGACAAATCAATTTATAGAGTTGCATTGAGGATAGTTGTGTATCTTCCACCATATGACTAACACTAATATTAGATAAATCCCCACTTCTTGCTAACTTTGTCCACCTCTTCAAGATATATTGCTCGAGTATAATGTTAATTTGTCTACCTTTTGAACCCTTCTTTGCAACAAACAAACCTATAAGAAAATGAGCCATCTTTTTTCAAGTGTGTATAATGTTTCCTCACTCCAAATCCAACTATTCTGCCATAATCAACCCAAAACTTCCAAACATCTTCAAATTGTCAAAAACCATACCCACCCTTGGCTTCCAATCTTCTTGCATCTTATATTAATAATGCTAAAATAAAAATATTTATTTTTTATACATGAAGAACAAATGAATAAAAGGAAATTTTATTCTTACAATAATGAATAAATTCATACATGTTTAACATATTAGAAATTAAAAAAAAAAACGTAGAATATCAATTGAAACATAAATAACAAATGAAATAGATGAAGAATAGATAAATAAAGATTGACTAAAGAAATATGAAAATTAAAGAAGCCTTACAGTATGACTTTGTTTCACTTAATTGAGAAGAACCCACTAGTGTAGGCTTTGTTTCGCTTGCTTGCTTTGTTATGTATGTGTGGTGCTGGAAAGAAAAGTTACTTTTTTAATATAATATTGGTTTTTAATTATTTTAATACTTAAACTTATATGAATCATTGGATCTCATCTACGGTTTAAATTACTGCAGTAGGGAACTGTAGAGAATTATTTGCGATGGAGGATCTGAACGCATATATTTATTCACGTTTCTTTCTTTAATGTACCCCTTACTTATTTTTATCTTTTATCCTACTTTTTAATTTATTCTTTTAAAAATAAAAATCAAAACTATTTATACATATTTCTTTCATATATCATGTGTGATATTTAAAAAGTACAAACTAAAAAAATGAATTAAAATATTTCTTTTTTTTTTATGTAAAATGAAAATGACACTAGTGCAAAAGGACATTTTACATTGGTTATTTTGGGTTTTTTACATCGGTTGTTGAACTGATGTTGATCTTGTCTTAATAGAATAGGAGTTTTTTTACATCAAACATTGAACCGATGTTAAAATGTCTTTTATATCGGTTGTATTTGGAATCGATGTAGAAAGTGTAGTTTTTTACATCGGTTATGTCTATAACCGATGTAAAAGTAACCGATGTAGAAAATTAATTTTTGCATCGGTTATGATAGCAACTGAGATAAAAGTAGGTGTGTTTTTTTTAATATTTGGTCTGTTTTGGGAATGTTCAAACTTGCAAATTACAATCAAACCACACAAGCAGATAGGTAGTTCACAAGAATATATCATTGAATACCAAAATTTACACTAAAACATATATATATATATATATATATGCTAATATAACTTTAGTGAGCCTAACTTCACTTTAAACAATGTTAAACTACCCAAAACAATTATATTTGACATATATGAATACCAAAATGCACACTAAGGCAAATATATATATATATATGGCAATCAAGTTACTCCAAAAGTAACTCTTGGTAGAGTTACTCCACTCAATAACTCTTGGTATAAAATGAATTTCAATGATCCAACTATTAAATTAAAGGATTTTATTGAATTGATCAAGTGTACAGATTTTTATAAAGTTTGAAAATTATTTGATACTTCATTAGATAAATTCAAATTGACATATAATATATTTTTCTAAATTATAAGAACCTTGCATATAAGATTAACTAGCTACAAATGTCCAATTAATCTAAAATTTGGTGTGCATGGTCATTGACATAATATCAAAATGTTCAATGATTGGATTGTTGAAATTCAATATATATCAAGAGTTATTGAGTGAAGTAACTCTACATGTAACATTCCAGGTGCTGAGGAGGGCAGGGAGTGATCGTTGGTGCAAAAGAGATAAGACACGGACAAGGAATGACTCCTGGCAGGCTTTTAGTGGGACACACGAATGAATCGAATACACATTGAAATGAAAAGGATCTAGAGGTTGCGTAGGTATAGGACTATACAATTGAGGATAGCTAATTAAAGGAATTAATTAGTACTACCTATATCAACAAGATGCATCTATTTTTTGGTAGCCTATCACTTAAAAACTTCATAGTTAAGCGTATTTGACTTGGAACAATTTTGGGACGGGTAACAGTTTAAAAAATTTCCTAAGAAATGTGTGAATAGGGACAAAGGACGTTGAAAAGTTTTGTGTTAATTTGTAAAGGCAATCATCAATCCTAAAAATGGTCAGGCATTACAAAGTGGTATCAGAGTAGGGCCTCTCCCAGTATGGTGTGATTTGAGGATGAATAAAGCAGAAGCTAGTGGGCATGTAACATCCCAAGCACTAACGAGGGCGGAGAGTGATCATTGGTGCAAAAGAGATAAGGTACAGATAAGGAGCAGCTCCTATTAAGCTTCTAGTGGGAGGTACACATGAATAAATCGAATACACACTAGAATGAGAAGGATCTAGAGGCTATGTAAGTGTAGAGTTGTACAGTTGAAGATAGCTTAAAATAATTAATTAGTATTACTTGTACCAACATGATACATCTACTTTTCAGTAGCCTATCATTTAAGAACTTCATACTTAAGCGTGCTTGACTTGGAGCAATTTTGGATTTGGTGACCTCATGGAAAGTTTCCAAGGAAGCGTGTGAGTGAGAGGACAAAGCATGTTGAATATTCTTGTATTGGTTTATGGGGACAGTCATTAATCCTGAAAGCAACCAAGCATTACAAACACTAAATGTGATACCCATTCACATTGAACACAACCTTTTCTTATGTAATTACTTAATTAGTTATTAAGTTTGATTTGATGAAAATGTGAGTAAAATTTTTTCATTTTGTTTTATGCTTAGTTGTCTTTTGAAACTTTTAAAATACAAAAACCGTAAATAAAATAGAATTTAGAAATGGGAGTAGAAAAAAAAAAGATAAAGTCTACATATATCATCATAAGTGAAGTATACCTGGTTACTGCAGTACAAACTAGCATCATACATAAAAACTGAAATACAAGGAAAGTCATTGCGATATAGGGAAAGTTAAAATATAAATTCAAATAAACAGTACCTACCCCTACTATGTACATCAAAAGTCCTACTTACAGCAATGTTTACTTACCCTATCTCATATACAAAAAAAAAAAAAAAGGCCACTAATTAGGGCCTATACGTCCTGTGTCTCCTCCGAGTCTTCAATAGTTGCATGATGTGCGTGACCATTGGGTACTTTGGGAGGTGACCCAAGTCTGAACGAAGAGGATGGTGAAGAGGTGTGCCACCCATTGGCCATCCCCTCCTGATCCTCAATCATACAGGAGTCCAAGGGCGACTCAACTAATACCACCTCCATAGGTGAACCTTCATCATCAGTTGACATCTGCTAGTCTTCTACCAGATCCTTAGCTGGTGGTGACTTAGGGAGAGGAGGATATGCATTCACAAATGGTGTTACGAAAGGGACTTCAAGGTCTGTTGGCAGTTTTGGTGGTGGAAGAGGTGCATAGAAAAAGTTTAGCAGCGAAGTCGATGCCACTAATAGGTATAGTAAAAGACATAGGGGCATTGGTACCCCTAGAATAGGTGACAAGAACGTGATCGTCACGAGGCCTATATATGTCAAATAGTCTATCTCCTTGTGATATATCCAAGTCCCTTCGTCATGGTAGTCAATGTAAAGGTTGAATAAGATAGGCATCGCCATCTTCATGTATCAACCATGAACAATCACGCATAAAAGAAAAGACAGAGGAGTCAGATGATTTGGTTCTTAAAATCACTTTCACATGGATGGTAGGAAATCTTACCATAAAATATAGATAAAACACAACTACCAATAATCAAGAGAAAAACCTAAGATTTTAACTAAGTTATAATAGACTACCTTGACTCTGTATGGATTCATACTTCCCATTTGTGAGTAATAGTTCTCAACAGAACTAGAAAGTAATTGGGAGTACATATACTTCTCTCAATATCATCATGGTACATTCCTCATCATCATTGAGGAATAGAGCAACCAACTCGGGACATCCATTATCCATACAGAGGTATACTCTCACACCAATCCTGGAATATTGAGCAATTGTTAAGGTTATCAAGCTTGGTCGAACGAATATCTCGGCTCAAGATTGGCCATTGGGATCTTCATCGCTCGATACCTTACCCTCAAGACCTCCACAAATGAGTCACTGCCTTTCATTACTTAACGTACCAAACTATGGCTTCCCATGCATGTCATGCCACTACTTGTCCCTCACATCACATTACTTAATTAACTAACATCTCACCACTAGTCACTCTTAAGTAGAGGTTTTTCCTGGTCTCAGCAAGTTTGGGCACTAGTACATTCTCTTTCTATGTCTCTACTTATGATTGCAGAGACTTAGTCTCTATTCATCTCACAGTATAGTAGGTTGAGGTCGAATTATTTGTATAAAATATCTACATAATGAATTATTGAATAATTCATAAATTATAAAACATGCATCTAAATAACAAGGAAAACAATTAATCATATTTCTAAGGAAATTAATAATTTTATTTACTAGTCAATTTTATTTACTACCTTAAGTACCAAATTAAAAATTAATCTTATTTAGGAAACCAAATTAGATACTAAATTGTTTAGGAAACCAAAATTAGTCAATAAAATTCTATTTTCGTTTAATTAAAATCTTAGGTACTTAATAAAGAATTGAACTAGTTAAATAAAATTTGAAACTTAGATTGCTTTTTACTGAATAAAACCGATACACACACATATATTAAATAAGGTTCGAGAAATCTAATCTCTATTGTTGCCTTAACTTTTATTTTACCAAAATTTAAGCTAACTTCTAAAAAAAATTTTGATGGAAACCCTTCTAATTTCTTTTAGGGCTGAGAGCCCCTTTTCACAAAATAACCCAAAATTTTCTTTTTAACCATTCCTAAGTTCACTAAATCTTGTTCTAATTTTAAAATCAAGCCTTAATAAGTTGTTTGGTTCAAGTTGATCAAAACTTTCCTTTAGCAAAACCAACATAATTCATTATTCCCACATCAATACCAATATTAATCATCAATATGTTGCCATGAAAACATAAATTTTAGCTGCCACAAATAGTAAAGAAGGAAAGAAAATTTTCTTTAATCACCATTCCAATCATCAAAGCAACAATATCAACAATAATGGAAGTAAAAACACTTTCCAGGCATTATTAACAAAAATGGGTTTGGGAAAACCCACCCATCACCATATGAAAGCAATAACAAAAATAGAACCCACCCAACTCCCCTATTACCTCAAAAGATAATGAAGAGGAGGAAGATGAGGGTGGTCTCCAAGTATAACAATGGAAGCCTCCTAGATGGTGGATGATGAAGGATCTTTATTGTAACACCCATTCTTTTTTTTAAAATATAATTCATATTAATTTAGTTATTAAGTTTAAGTAGATGAAAATGTGGGATAAAATTTTTTTTCCCACTTTTATAATAGAAGAATTCAAAATTTAATAGAATTTAAAAATGGGAGTAAAAGATAAAAGATAAAGACTATATATGTGTATATATGTGTGTGTGTGTGTGTGTATGTGTGTGTGTGTGTGTGTGTGGTAAAATTGTACATCATGATGTGGTTGATACATAATAGTCATAAAGTACGAAAAGAACAAAATACATCAAAAATATCCTATACAGAGCAATGCTAATTTACCCTATTTCTCATACAAAAAGAAAAATACTATAATGTAGGTCTTTAGATCCTCGTCCGTTGAAGTATCCTCTAACTCGTACTCAGCATCACAGGACATTAACGTTGTCTTTAATAATCACGATCAATCATACATAGAAAAAGAATAATGAAGTGAGGTGTTTTTTTCTAAAATCACTTTTACATGTATGGTAGGAAGTCTACCATAAAACAAAGATAAAACACCCCTAACAATAGAAGAAAACATAGGGTTCATTCTAAGTTATACTATACTAAACTGTCTTTGACTAAGTATGGATCCACACTCTCCATTGGTGAGTAATAGTTCTCAACAGAACCTGGGAAGTTATTAGGAGTACATATACCTTTCTCAACATCATCACATGATACAATCTTCATCATTAATGAGAAACAAATAATAGTCAAGACGTCTATTTATAAAGATATACTCTCATACCAATCTTAGAATGCTGGGCTGTTTTCAAGGTCACCGAGCTTAATTAGGCAAATATCCCAACTTTAGGACGCTACCCTGGCTATTGGGACCTTTACTACTCGATGCCTATCCCCAAGATCTCCATAAGTGGGTCCCTATCTTTCATTCCTTAGTGTACCAAACTGTAACTTTTCTAACAGGGTGTTATGCCACTACATGTTACTTACTTTACATTACTCACTAATCTATCAAATTCCCACTTCTCAAACAGAGGTTTACCTGGTCTCATTTAATTTGAGCACCAGTAACATTTCTATCTTATATTGCAGAAATTACATGATAATAATTTAGCAATCATCAAAATTTTGGCAGTATAACTACTTACCAAAATTTAACAAAATAATAATTTGGTAATCAAAATTTTAGTAGAATAATGACTTAATCAAAATATTATTACTAAAATTTTAGCAAAATAACAATTTAATAACAAAATAATAACTAAATTTGAATAGAATAACTACTTAATAAATGCATTTTAATTATAAAATTGGACAGAATAACAACTTAGTAAATACATTTAATAGTCTAAATTTAAGCAAAGTAACAACTTAGCAATTATAATTTAATAATCTAAATTTGAGTAGAGTAACAACTTAGCAAATATTAAAGTTGAACATCAAATATTATAACAATGTAATGATAATAGTAATAAAGCTTATAACTAAATGGGTTTAAGGAAAAACCCTTCCTGCTAACATGCAAAGTGACAATAATTTAGAACCAATCCCACTTTCCACATTACCTCTAAGGTAGTTGATGAAGAGGATGGAATTGTTGGTGCAAAGCTTCTAGGAAAAGAATTTTTATTAGTTAATGAAAACTAGTAAAATTTTAGCATAAAAACAAAGTAAAAGAAAATTATAGAGAAAAGTTGTCTAATATTTTTGATTAGCCAAGAAAGGGAAAGAGATGCTAATAAACTGTCCAAAATGGTTCCTATTTGTAGAAAATGGAGGGGGCTTAGGTGTCCCACAAGTGACATCATCCATTATGTCAAAATTTTAATTTTAATTTTATTTTTAATTGAATTTAGGACACATACACAATTTAGGGTGATGAATCAACCCCCCCCCCCCCTCTAGGTCTGGATGTGCATGAGTTGTTCTAAGGCTCTCTTGTGTCAATTTTATATATAGTTAAATTAATCGGCATCGATAAAATCTCCTAAGCTTGTATAATTTAGCTTGTAATATCAAAATAATACATTTTAATGCCAAATTGAACTTATACATTATTTTTCACCAAAAATAAATTTCTAATAAATAATTTTAATTTTTATATATTTATTTTGTATTTTTAAGCTAGAAAATTCATAATAAATCCATTTTAATTCAATAAATATCAAAAATTTTATAAAAATTCTAAAATTAAAAATTTGACCTATAAATAAACTAAAATTACCATTTTTTTTTATCATTTTTGAACGTCAAACAAATACTAGTTAGGCTTAATAGACATTTAAAGGCATTTTGGTCATTTTGTACTGAAATTTTTAAAATTTTTCAAAATTATATTTTAATATATGTGTCATGATTCCAAGCTCAAATTTATATTTTCATGTCAATTGAATCTTTTTTTCATATCAACCCTTAATGTTGAGAAATAAGAATAAAATCGTCATTTTATAATTTTTTCAGGTCTCGTCTCTGAAAAATTATTAAAAATCACGATTAGAAAGCTCTTGACATTTTGAATTTAATTGTGGGGAACAACATTTTGAAATTTTTTCCCCATTTTTTAGAATTAAATTCATCAAGTATTAGAAAAATAGTTGAAAAATTGAAATAAAAGTGTTATATTTTTACTATTTTTCTTTCAAAATAAAATTTTTATAATTAAAATATACTTTGTATAAATTTTTTTAAATATCTTTAGGTCAAAAAGTCTCTAGTTGGTTTCCGTAGTCAATTAAGGGTATTTTTGTCATTTTACAAAATTATCTCAATAAATTCCCAAAAAAATTCTAAAATTATTATTAATTATTCTAAGTATATTGGTGACTCAAAAATAATTTATAAACACTTATAACTATTTTTGTCTATCAATTTTGTTATTTGGCTTTTTAGGAACAAAACGGTCATTTTACAAATTTTTTGGAACTCCATTCCCCAAAAATTATTAAACATCTAAAGTAAGTACTACTTACTATTACAAGTGCAACCATAGGAGTGTTACATAATAATTAGAAAAATAGTTTAATAGGCAAAAGTAGGGGTGTTACATTTTTAGTTTGGTAAAAAAAAATGGACAAGTTGATGGGAGGGAAAGCTTATGGGTTACTCCAACACAAAAAAGGGTGAAGTCTTCACACAAAGGCTTCACACTAGTGGAGCGGTATTTATAGGCAAAGGAGCTAACTGGTCTCGTATATTCATTGCAATCAGATCTAGATGAGCATTCACACCATCATTCGTCTTATGCTGAATGTTAAGAAATGTTTCGATTACACTGTCACACACATTTTTCTCTGCATGCATCACATCAATATAGTGTCTCACATCATTTATGTTCCAATACATCATATCAAAGATCACCAACCTTTTCTTGCATATGGTTTTTTTTCTATAGGCTACTTTTTGGTTTTTCCATATATAACATTTAAGTCCTTCACTTGTTCATAAACTTGCTCTCTAGTTAAGGTTGTTGGAGTAATTTCATTTTCTTGGCATTCATTAAAAGCTTTCTTCAATCTATGGTACGGGTGATTAGGTCTAAGAAATCTCAAAATGTCCAAGGTAAAACATCTTTTTTCGATATTACAGTTAATGGTAGTATGTGCCTTCACACATAGGGCATGCTTTATGTCCCTTAATACTATATCCGCACAAGTTCCCATATGCTAGAAAGTCATTGATGATGCAAAATAAGATAGCACGTAACTTGAAATATTTACTATAATACTGATCAAACACATTAATGCCTTCTTCCCACAACATTCTAAAGTCTTCAATCAAGGGACTCATATAAACATCTATATCATTTCTTAGTTGTCTTGAGCTTGAAATCATCATAGATAACATAATGTATTTGTGTTTTATGCACAACTAGGAAGGTAAGTTGTAAATTACCAACATAACAGGCTATGAACTATGCTTATTACTTTAGTTATCATAAGGATTCATTCCATCTATAATAAGTCCAAGCCTAAAGTTTCTTAGCTCATTGCCGACGCAAACTATTAATATTTTCTTCCATTTCAAAGAATCAGTCAGTTTTTGAAGTTGTCCATCACATTTTCTCTTATTTGCATGGCATCCAAGGTGCTTTGCATCATTTGCATTAACAAACAATCGCTTAAACCTTATAATTATTGAAAGATACCACAACACCTTCGTAGGAGGACCCTCCTTTATGCTCTTATCCTCACCACAATCACCATTCTTTACTTTGTACCATGATACCCCACACTTGGGACACTTATGCATCTCTTCGTACTCTTTCTTGTACATTATGCAATCATCGATGCAATGTATATTTTCTTATACTTCATACCCATCGGACACAGTATCTTCTTTGCCTTATAGTTACGGTTAGGTAATGTGTTATCTTCTAGAAGCATGTAGTTCAATAACTTAAACAATTCGGTGAAGCTCTTATTACTCCACCCATTTCTTGCCTTCACATTGAACAATCGTAATACCGCTGACAATCATGTGAAATTAGTGCACTCTACATCTATAACGACCCACTATCGCTACAAGACTACATTACAACTTTCTACATTTCATTTATTGTATATCATTAATAACAATACGTCAACTTCAACATTTACCATCTTTATTTTCTTCATGTACAGTATATACAATTATATATCCTTAAATATAAATGGCAACACGCCACCAAAATACAAACATGAACTCCCTAAAGCTGGTCAAACTATACATCAACCACAAAAAGAATCAAAAGAACTTCCAAAAAGATCCACCCATAAAAATGCCTTCTATCATCTCCAATTGAGACCTCCATCATCAACTATGGGAAGCTGGATCTACGGAAGCTTCACCCTCTGCTCCCACACCAAACGATATGATCATCACAACCACATACAACAACAACTAGCAACAACGGCAACCACAACAAAACAAGGCCTACACCGCCTTGGCCCCTTGCAAAATTGTCCATCCACTCATCCCCAAAGGCCCATCTTTACGACCCTACATCTTATCCAGGCATTAGGTTGGAGGCTTGTCTGAGCCGCAGCTCCTATCAACCAGCCAAATTACATGCCTACTCGCACACGGCTTGAGGCCTACACAACTTCAGCTAAGAACATATGCATGCAAATTCATGTATCACCACAACATCAACTTAACCATAACAAATCATCATATCCATATATATGAGTATATCAACATAACACCACGTGGCCTACTTAGCACCACCTGGGGTCCAACAAGCACTACCAACTCCATGCAGGCCCAATCAGCACCATGCATAGTCAACAGGTAAGGCTCTATCCAAGCAGCATATACCTCGTGAGAATTCTCACACAACACTGGGACCTACATCCCATGTGAGATGTCTCACCATAACAACACAACATAACTAGTGGAAGTTCTATCCAAGCAACCTTCCACCCAACTACCACTTTGCAACAATTTATCAAACAAATCAACAACAATAATAAAGAAAAATCAAGAGCTAGTTTGGAAAACCATTTGAACTTCCAATTATCTTAAAATATACATTTGACATCCATAGAAGTCAATAAAGTCATCAACCAACCACAACAATAATTATAAAGTAAAGAAAATCTTGTTATTCTCTCACTGAGTGTAAATTCCGTTGTTGAGCACGAGATTCGTAGCAAAGTGCCAAAATCCGTCGCTAAGCGACACACTCCATTTCAACATCCATCGTTAAGTGAGATTGTCTGTCGCTAAGCGATAAATTTCTAGAGAGCTTGTAGCATCCATCACTAAGCAACATACTTTCAGGGAATTTTTTAGAATCCGTCGTTAAGCGAGTGACAGACTTCTAATGAATTTTCAAGATCTGTCGCTAAGCGGCAATTTTTGTCACTAAGTGAGCGACTTCCAGAGAGTCATCAACATCCATCGCTAAGCGACAAAATCCGTTGCTCAGAGCGAGTGTGATTTTTTTTCGCAAATCAATCAACAAGATGACCAATAACCATTTTTTTGACAAAATCAATCAACACCCAGTATCACAAAACAATTTTAGTTACTTTTAATACTTTTCTAACCAATTACATAATGATTTCTTCCACCAATCATCAACAAATTTCAACATCCCCTTTCAAAACCCATTTTCTTGTCAAAACCCACATACACAAAATATTCATAGAAATCAATCGATTCTAAAGCATTAAATCGACATATTAGCAGCCACAAACACAAAATCAACCAATAGTAAGCTTCCCTTACCTTTAAAAGGTTCTAAATTGAAATTTAGAAAGATGAGAATGTGAGAGAAAGAGATTCTTGAGCCAATCCTCCAAGAAATTTTCCCTTCTTAACACAAGAACACAGAATCTAGGCTTGGTATCTTGCTATACTCTTGGTGACTAAAGAGATTTAGAGAGATTGGGAGAGATGAGAAAAGAAAGGAAATGATGAGAGAGTGTGAGAATGAGAAATGAGAGAAAAAGCTCTTCCCCCTCTTATATAGCTTAACTCTTCAAAGCTCCCACACAGACTTCAGGCTAACTGAGGCTCATAATTGGTCCAACTCAACTGTTTTCCCTCGACAACTCAAAAATCACACAACACCACACCTAAATTGGCTCAAGCACATATCTCAAGTTCCCTAAATTCAAACCGGATTTCCAAATAAACAATACCAAACCATCACCATGCACAACAAATCATACACAACAACAATTCATTTATTTCTTTTAATCACCTAGATCACATATCTAATTTCCATTTTTTAGTTATCAAAACACTAAATCATACATTAAGAAAATACAACATTACAATATCATTGCACAAACTATCATATACATGTGCTCGCTAAAATGGCTCGTGTCTAATATCACGGATCATGTCCTCTAGTTGATCATCCATATTCACATCAACCTATTCTTTTTGGTGAGCTACAGTTGGCATGTCTATCAATTCACCATGCCGTGTCCATATTGTATAGCTTTTGGAAAACCCGTCACAAAGAAGATGCTCCTATATTTTTTCAACTTGTAGTTATCTCTCCTTTAAATAGTTAACACAAGGATGATACAACCTTCCGTTACTATTAACAACATTGCTAGAAACTCTTCCACTCCATTCTCATACTCATCACTTGTGTGTAGAGCATTTATCCAACTATGATCCATAATTACGTTTTGTAATACATATAAAGATATATCATGCATGTAAATCTCACTTTTTATACAAGGTGTGGCCTTATCTCATTTAGGAAGACCTTTTTTTTATACTTGATTAATACGAACAGATTAAGTGTCATATCTTAATTTTAGTAGTATTTCGCATTAATCTCCAAATACACGAAATGAAAGTAGTGACATTAAATCAACCACAATCAAGTATGCACTCAGAGATACAACATGAAATGCACTAAACCAAAATTTCATCAAATTTAAGATAAAACTTAACATCTAAGTGTTAATCAAGTAAAAAAAATGAATCTTCTCAAACTGTCTAACCGGACAATTCAAGATTCAATACAACAATTAGTACTTTAATCATTGTATTGAATCTCAAATGGGGAACTAAGGTTCACTCATAATGTATAACTTTAATGTAAAGCATATAATTAAACACATAATTATAAAGCATATAATTAAAATATTTGACAACAAAATTTAAACATGTTTTATATCCATGCAAACATGCATATTAAATATAAATCGTAGTCATCAAACACATAAGCTATAAAGTACGCACCAAGTTACTATCTACAATGGTTGTTCCACCTTGCTTGAAAAGTTAGGGAGGTGTATTGGAAGATCTATGACT
This sequence comes from Spatholobus suberectus, assembly GCA_004329165.1. Taxonomy (NCBI): domain Eukaryota; kingdom Viridiplantae; phylum Streptophyta; class Magnoliopsida; order Fabales; family Fabaceae; genus Spatholobus; species Spatholobus suberectus. Next base: position 72,870,631 of record CM014735.1, read on the forward strand.
CTGTATATCGGAGCTCAAGATGTTGTTGTAGCAGCATACCATGTCCTGGAGGATGAGCAGCGTATGTATGGCCAAACATATTTGAAACTTCTAATGTAAAAGGTCAAATTGAGAAGCTTGAAAGAATGATTGCTCAATTGTAGCCATTATAATAGTTGTGAAAACATGTTCATTCTTCACAATTTTACCAGCTTTGACGAATGAGTATTGTCTACTAGAGCTTAACGTGTAAAATGGTGTGCTCAACTTTTCTCTTTCCTATTTGAGTACATTGGTGAAATGGGAAAGGACTACATCTATGTTGTAACTTCTTTGCTTCAAGATGCTTTTATGGATAGGGATATAATTCACAAGCAGACAATTGCTTCTGCTATAAAGCACATGGCACTAGGAATGACCGATTTGGATTGTGAAGATGCGTTGATCCATTTGCTGAACTATGTTTAGCAAAACATATTTGAAACATCTCCACATGTGATTAATGTTGTGATGGAAGCCATTGAAGGGACGAGGGTAGCCTTAGGTGTCGCCATTATTCTTAATTACTATCTACAAGGGTGGTTCCACCCTTCTTAATAAGTTAGGGGGTGTATTGGAAGATCTATAAGTCTCCATATATCGGAGCTTAGGACGTTGTTGTAGCAGCATACCTTATTTGAGTACATTGGTGAAATGGGAAAGGACTATTTCAAAATGGTGTTGCATGACGAAGAAGGCATTTAGGGTCTTTGTGAAGGCGAAGAGAATGTTAGGATTGGATAGGTCACCAGGGTTAAGAACTTCCATATGTTTTTGGGAATATTGTAATGTAATAATACTGGAGTTGAGTTTGAACATTGAAGCGTTTTAAAATGAAAATGAAAATGAAATTTAAAAAATTTTGGAAACGCGTTGCAAAAACTTGGCGCTTATGTTGTGCGTTGTGCGGGAGGATATTGATTGTTGCTCCTTCAACATTTGATGATGGAAAAAGAATAGATAGAAGAATAGACAAAGCCTTATCATTTCCAACTTCTTTATCACTTTGAATCTTGTTCGACACATTTGCTACTTTACACTTAGCAATCATTCTTTCAAGCTTCTCAATCTAGTCTTCAAGATCATAGGATACTTCACTATCTTTCCAACACAACCATCATATAATGTCTTCTTCCTTACTTGGATTTGATTACTTCTACTAACTTGAGCAAAGCCAACTCATGATGGCTAAATAACATACAGTAAAAGCAATCAAATCTAAGTAAGGAAGCCTTGCCATGATTTGATACTTTTGATATAGAAGGTCAAATTGAAAAGCTTGAAATAGTGATTACTCAGTAGACTTTGTTATGAAAATTTATTTTATTACTAACTTTCTTTGAAATTCTACTTTTTTATATTGTTTGCAAGATCTACTAATAATCTCTTCCTCTATTGCAAGGCATTGCGTCATCAAGTCTTCATGACAATATTAGTGTGAAACAAATGGGACAAATAGAACCAAACATTCTATTTAACCCAAATAGAAGCTAATATTCTATTTGACCTATTTGTTTCTTATCATTATCACCATGAAGACTTGTCTTCACAATGCCATGTAATAGACGAAGAGATTATTAGTAGATCTTGCAAACAATATAGAAAAATAGAAAATTAAAGAAAGCTCTAAATAAGAGAATTTTACATAACAAAGTCTATTGAGCAATCACTCTTTCAAGCTTCTGAATCTGGCCTTTTACATCAAAAGTATCGAATCATGGCAGGGCTTCCTTAGTTAGATTTGATTACTTTCACTATATGTCATTTAGTCATCATGAGTTGGCCTTGCTCGAGTTGGTGGAAGCAATCAAATCCAAGTAAGGAAGGAGAAATTATATAATGGTTATGTTGGAAAGAGGGTGGAGTATCTAATGATCTTGAAACCCGAATTTAGAAGCATGAAAGAGTGATTGCTAAGCGCAAAGTAGCAAATATGCCAAACAAGGTTCGAAGTGATAAAGAAGTTGGAAATGACAATGCTTTCTCTAGCCATCTATCTATTGTTTTTCCATCATCAAGTGTAGAATGAGCAACAATCAATATCCTCCTGCACAATTCACAACATAAGTGCCAAGTTATTTGTAATGCATTTCCTAGTTCATCAAAATTTCATTTTCATTTTGAAACATTTCAAATTTCAAACTCAACCCCAGTATTCTTATATTACATTGTCCCTATAATTTCAAAATTCTAATCCTTATGACCCATCCAATCTTAACATTCCCTTCACCTTCACAGAAACCCCAAATTCTTTCTTTGTTGTGCAACAACACTTAATTATTACTATGAGAGAGCAATGAGTGGATTTGTTCTCTACCAAGCTTTGCGACTCTACATTTTCTATTGATCACAATAGAGGGAAAAAGGAACAATTTTGCGTTCGCAAAAGAAAAAACAAGAAAAGTGCTCTCTTGTTTGAAATGTATCAAGAGTTCATATTGCTTACAAGATGCGTAGCAAGCAGGGAAGGGTGTTAACCAATTATACAAACACATTACAATCCTTAAGAGTCATATAATTGAAATTAACAATATGAGAAGATCACACAAGGCCTAACTAAGATCTATATGGCCATTCTCATTCTTTGTTAACCAACAAATTAGACAATCCAATCACAATTTCTAAAGAAAGTCCGACAGAGTTTTCTAGTACTTTCCTATATTTACAAGTATTCAATCAATCACAATAACACATGTAAACCTATTAGACAATTTAATCAATAACCAAAAGCATCACATAAGACCCAACTAAGCTCCATGTGGTCAATCATGCAAACACATCACAATCAGATCCTCAATAGTCATACAATTCAAATATCATTCAATCAATTACTCACACAGCATGATCAAACCAAAAAAAATGAAAAAGAAAAAGAAAATTTTGAGATTGAAATATTTTGGGGGGGTTGGGATTACCAAGAAGCAGCACACATAAGCAAGCTTGACGAAACTTAAACTTAAACATCGGGGTGTTCATGACCTATCCTGTCTCACTAACACGGCTCAACCTGAAGGGATTTTTGACGAGTTTGAGTTTAATAAATTAGACCTGGTGTATTTTTAGGATAGGTTCAGATTATAATTCGAGTCGTCCTAACCTAGTCCAATGTATAGATTATTTTAAAAAAAGTCTAGTTTTTTAAACAATTATGTATTAATAATACAATTTCTTGCTTAATAAATAGTGTTTTATCTAACATGATATTATATTTATATTGATATTATATTTATATTGATATTATTTATCTTAAAATATGTATTGTAAAATATAAATTGTAGTTGAATATTACTTTAATTTTACAATTTAACTATATATAATGTTAAGATGAATATATTTCAGGTTGACCCTGTCTTGTCCTATGACTTGTCAGGTCTTAATCAGGTTAGGTTTAGGTTTGAAAAATTGACCCTATCAAATTTTCGGGTTGGGTAGGTACGCAGGTCAACCCGTCTCACGAACACCGCTACTTGAACACCAAGTGATGAAACCTATAGTCTGTTAGAACCCATCACAAAAGCCATGAGTTTGGGTGAGAACCAAAACAAGCAATGAGTTCTATTTTTACCAACACGAGTAATAATGGTGGAGTTGGGGAAAGAAAATGACTTACCTTCAGCGGCACTGGCAAGTTTTGGTGGTGGCATCAATGGCAGGGTCCTGAGTTAGGTATGAGGGCGTTTCGAGTTAGGGTTGGGGTCTCTAAATAAGGAAGAACAAGGAGAACCTCATTGTTGGCGGCAAGAATGGAGGAATATAGAGGTTCAAGTTATGGAGGAATCGTTAGTTAAGGTTGAAAGTGTTTCAAATTTGAAGGGGAATAAGACCTCGAATTGTAGAGCACAAATATAAAAATCTTTTTTATATAGGTTTTATTAATGACTAATGTAAAAAATATGCTTTTTACATTGATTATAAATTTAGTCAATGTAAAAAAGCATCTTTTTATATCAATTATTAATATAACCGATATAAAAAGCTTTTTTACATTGTTTATTCTACAACTGATGTAAAATCATGCTTAATTATTCACAAAAATGCCACTGCCTCATTTTTTATATCGAGTATACTATAACCAATGTAAAACCCCATCATAGATTTTACACTAGTGTGATCTATACAAATGATGATATAACTTGGCTGACAATTTTTTTAATAACATGTTCAATAAATAAAAATCATTTCACAATTATATTTATCTAATTTAGTTTATAAAAATATTAAATATATCTTTAACAATTAAATAAAAAATACTTATTGTCAAAAACACTATGTTCATATATAAACTATATAAGTTTTTAGGGAAAAATAATTTTTTATAGAAAGAAGATTAATTGATATAAGGTGTCATACTTAACTCTTACATTACTTAATAACTTTATGTAAAATATAAAATTAATGAATCCAATCATTAAATTATTTGATATTGCGTTTCTTGCAACATCTTGTTTTTTTTTCCTAATTTTCTTACTATGATAAATACATTTATATTTTTATATTATTATTTACCTTCACAATTTTTTATGAATTTTCATTTCCAATAAAGCAAATTTTGAAAGAAGATGTGATTTATTCAATTTTGAGATAAAAATTCATAAATTTATCATGGATACAAAATAAATTTAGGCTTAATCGCACCTTTTTCCCCCCAAAGTTACACAATCTCACAAATTTTGTCCTCAATTTTTTTTTGCAAATGTTATCCCCTTAATTTACAAAAAATGTTGCAAATTTTGCCCTGACATCAAGTTTTCATTAAATCTCAAAGAGTGTGAACACTTTCTAGTGGTTTTGAATAATTAGTATACACACATATTTAAAATAATTGCTTTTAACACAATAGTGTTAACTATTGATAAGTTTTAATTGTCCTTTCTCCTAAAAGAAAATAAACTTATCAATAATGGCAGTTAAAAACCACTGTTGTGTTAAAAGCAATTACTTTAAATACATTGTTTTTTGGCGGTTCAAAACTACCAAAAAGTGTTCATGCTATTTGAGATTTAATAGAGACTTGATGTCAGGACAAAATTTGCGACATTTTATAAATTGGGGCCAAAATTTGTGAAAAATTCTTTGAAAACAAAATTTGCGAGGTTATATAACTTTGAGATTATAAAATGCAATTAAACCATAAATTCATCGTAATGCTATTATTATTAGAGAGGTTACTTTGTTAAAATTTAAATATTAATAAAGTGTTTGTAACAACCTTTTCTTTTTGTATATATATATTTTTATAATGAGAATTTATTTTCCGTTTTGAGGTGTTATTATTATTTTTATTGTTGCTATTAATATATTTAATAATAACAATATAAATTTCTCTTAATAATTGGAACTTCAGAAAATTAAGACAGAAAATTTAATTTTCATTTAAAAACTTTTAATTATATGCGTTGAAAATATCTTAGTAATTAAATTAAGATTATAGAAATTTAAAATATTTAATAAAATGTTTAATAAATAAAGTAAATTTATTTTCTTTGATTTTAAAATTAAAATTATTTTTATAAATTAAGTATTAAATAAATTCCAACAATTATATTACTATTCTTCAAAAATCTTGATCCTATAATTTGTTAGACCCATTGGACCCATGCAATGTCTACTACCTCAATTTCTTTTATTCATTGAACCCAACTCATCCAGTGATCCATGCCCAACTACTTATGCTGGATAGAACCTGCGAAAGCCCACTTTTTTCTTCAGAAAATTTTGTTGGAGGAGGCGTGCACGTGGAAGGCCATTAATTGCATTCCGCTGTTTCCCATTTCCTATGGCTGCACTTGTATCCTTAATTTTATTTTATTTTTTTAAATCAGGAGTATCTCGTATCTTAGAGTTAGATATTAATTCTGAAATTTATTTAAAGAGTTGATTTTTCTTAATAGATGCTCTTTATATGTACGGATTCGGAAATTGAACATTTGATTACATGTTTAAGAGATATAATTATCTACTAACCATATCACACTATGTTAATAATCTTTATTTGTTTAATTGAGTGGAAATTGTATACTTGGGTTTGTGTTGTGTCTCTTAATGCAATCATGTGGTTGGTAATGATTCGAGTATGTAGGGACGTAGAAAATTCTCAGTCGAGCACATTTGTTTAATTAAATAAAGAAACTCAAGCTTGAGATTGACCTCGATTGTTTAAATGAGTCAAGTCCAAGCTTTATAAGTTTGGCATTACCAGCAAGTGAATATACATGTATATACATATACATGTATATGTATATATATTTAATATGATCCGAGTATTCAAGGGTGCAAATGAGCTGAACAATTCATAAACTATTTAGACTCAACTTGTTAAATGCTTGATCAAGAATATTTGTTTAATTAAATAAACAAACTCAAACTTGATATTGACAATGATTATTTAAATGAACCAAGTCTAAGCTTTACAAGTTCGACATTACTAGCACCTGAATATATATATATATATATATATATATATATATATATACATATATATAGGTCGGGATTCGTTAATACCTGGTATCAAAATTAGTCAAGTTACACCTTCAATAACTTTTTGTAAAATACAAATTTAACCAATCCAACTATTGAATTATGTGATATTATGTTCATGATCATGTATATCAAATTTCACAGAATTTAGACTTTTGTACATGTGTTATCTAACAATGAATATTTACATATATTTTAATATCATATTATATATTAAAATAAAGTGATGTGATGAACTACTAAATGATTTTTAAATTGTATGAAATTTTGTATACTTAATTTAATTAATAAGATCATCAATTCAACGTTGGATTGGTTAAATTTGTATTTTACAAAAAAGTTATTGAAGGTGTAATTTGACTAACTTTAACACCTGAAGTCAACGAGTCCTAGCCATATATATATATATATATATATATATATATATATATATCTTAGAAAAATTAAAATTACATAAATTCCATTCATTGTATGAAAACATTTTTGTATAGTCTAGAATTTTTTAATTCTGTGTACCATTTGAACACATATTTTTATTTATAGATTATCAACTAGTATTAAAATGTTTATTAAATAATAAATCGATTGACTTAAACATAATATAAGAAATTTTTTGTAAAAAGAAAAATAATTAAGTTATAAATGAGTTAAACAAGTTAATCTCAAGCTTTTTTGTAAATAGTCAAGTTCAAGATTTCAATTAGACTTGTTTAAATAAATGAGTCAAGCTTGAGCACTTTATTTTTTTTCACAAGTCAAGCCTAAATTTTAAATATTCAAGTCAACTCTACTCGTTTACAATGTTGCAAGTATGTATTGGAAATTTTACTGTGTTCATTATAGGGCTTAGGCAGTACCATAGTGTCAGATTTGGGGGTCATTTCTTAAGCAACTTAAAGGCGCCAATGGCCTCATTTGGGATGGATTGGACATTGTATAATGGGCTCAAAGCCTTCTCTTGCTGTGTTATATGTATACATTGGGGGGTCATTATTCTCACCCGCTTTTAATCTAAGTTCACACCCAATCTTTTTTTCTTTTGACAAAAATACCCTTAATAGAAAAATGTTTTCACAATGTAACAATGGGGGAGGAGTGTAACAACCTAAATTCTCCTTGACCGATTTTTTCTATTTTCCAATTTTTTTTTATCAAAATTCTAACCAAGCCATTGTGTCCGAATCGTTGAAAAACATTTAGGCCAGATTTTTGATAAAAATTTCTTAGGTTGAAATCAAGTGAAAAGACCATTTTACCCTTAAAGTCACGAAATTAGCTAAAAATAGATAAAAATAAATAATAATTAGAAAATTTTATATTTAAGCTTAAAATTATGCTTAGAATAATAAAATATATTTTTGAAATTTTTTTGATAATTTTCTAAAATTTTTGTGTGAAATGACCAAATGCCCTTAAGAGCCAAATAAGCTGAAACAAAGACTTTTTGACTTTCAAATATTTTGATGAAATTCCATAGGCTATGTATTTGCATAAATTGAATTTTTCTAAATTTAATTTGAAATTTTTAGATTTTAATAAATTTAAACATGTTTACTATAGAATTTTAGCTTAAGTAAGCCTAAAACCAAGTCTAGATTCTAGTTTAAAATAGAATATAAAATTAAGTGAAAATGACACCTTAAAATATTGAATTAGTTAATTAGAGATAGATTTTAATTACTTAGGAACGAGTAATAGTTACACAGGGATAAACATTAGTTACGTAGGGATAGGGTTCCATTAGTTAGAGATAATCATTGGAATTTCCATTTAAATTAAATAGACCAAATCTTATATAAGATATGATAGCCCACCATTTTTAGCCTACAAATAGGCTATTCTAGCACACAATTTTCATCCATTCCCCACCTCCTCTTGGACAAATGCTATACACTTCTCTCTCTCTCAAAAAGAAAATTTTCTCCTTGCTTTCATCTCGGTGGTTTGAAGTCTTAGAGGTAGTAGAACTTCCATTGAAGCTTAGCCTTGAACAAGCCTTTCTCCATCACCACTCCATTCAAGGTAAGGGGGAGTGGGATGTTTATTTTCTTATCACTTTCATGATGGGTTTCTATGGATTTATTTACTTCTATTGTCATTTTAATGATGCTCGAGTTGTTGGACACTTTGGTGTTGTTCTTGGATGCTTTAATTGATATGAATAAGATAGGTTAAGTTCATGGAAAACCATGAAATGTTCTTATCTATTTTTCTTCTAGATCCAAAATTCTTTTTAAAGAAACCAAGTTGGTTGTTATTATGAACACAAGATACATGAAATGGCTGGACAAACTTGCTTTCATTGAAGCAAAAATTCCTTGCTTCCCCCCCTCCCCCACAAAGCTCACAGTTTTGTTGAGAATAATGAGGAGGTATTGCTCAAAGTTTTTGTTTTACTTGGATTTAAAGTTGTTTAATCTTGTTAAAAGGTTATATAAAGTGTTAATGGTGAAATTGCATTAAAATTTGAATTGAAAGTAGGTAAAGAACTTCAGCCATGATGCTAATACCATTTGGCTATCCTAGATCCAAGGAGGAAGATGACTAGTTATTTTTTATTTTCTATAAAACTTGTATTAAATAAATGCCTTATTTTCCCAATAAGTTAAATTGTAATGTTGAAAATAAAACTTTGGGTTTTGTTTTCTCTATCAATAAATTTCGGCCCTAAGGCACAACAAGTAAGGATAAAAAAAAAGAGAAATTTTTTGAGCTTAACTCAAAACTTTGGACAACAAATGTTTTATGAAGGCCCAAAGGGGTTTTGAAATGAAATTAGGAGTCTAAACAAAAAATAGCCTTAGGAAGCCCAAAACTTGAGTAAAATTAAGTTAAACCCATAAGTGGAGTAGACAATCTAAATAAGATTTTTAAATTAAATGTATTCATTAACTAATAAACATGTATGTATTTTACTAGTAATGCTAATTATTTTATAAGTCTTTAACTCATAACCACTTAGTAAATCTAGGATGAATTAAATCAATTTTTCTCAAGACTTATGGAATTACTAAAATTAAATTAATAATAGTCTAAGGTTAATTAAGTAGAATGATGGTTAGTAAAAATGGAAATAAAGTTTGAATTTAATGACTCTTAGAAATACTTAAATCTTTTAGTTAACAAGTGAGCAATTGTAATTTTTTTTTTTAAGAATGTGTGAGATTGGAATATAGATATTACAATATCTCTAAAAATGTTGAATCTCTATAAATAGAGGTTACTTTACTGAAAAATAGAGAAAGTTGCAATGTGAATTAATTTAAGATAAGGATGAGCTGAGTAAAAATGTGAAGATCACATAGTGAAATATATGATCTAAAGATAGGGAAGTTATAACTTGATAGGCTACGGGATGAAGGAAGCACTAATAAGGTCTCAAGGGTATGATATCAAGTTATAAGAATCCTAATGGCTGGGGTAGAGCCCTAGAACTGGGATAATCATGTAATCGACTTGATAACCTTGACACCTGCTCAGCATCATCAAGATTGGTGTAGAATATACCCTAGTTAAAGAATTGTGAGAGCAAAAAAGCTGTGTAGAGCTCAATGATTGATAATGAATTTTATAACATGATGGTTAGGGTTATATGGACTTCTAATCACTTCCCTAAAAGAATAGCTCATCAATAACAACAGTAGTAGCAGTAGTGGAGAGGGGTAGCCAGAAGGCTCCATCTACGCATGATGAATGATAGGATTAGTCTTTTGTAGTATATAGGTTAGTAGGGATGGGTGTAGTTCTACTTTGACTTAGGCCCCACTTTTGTGATGTATATATGAGAAGGTAGCCGATAGTGTGATCTTTTGTGTAGTTTGTTTTCATAACTCAACTTGTTGATTACTTGTAACTTGATGGCATGTAATGTACATTATGATGCATAATGAATATAAATGATATTATGAATACTTTTATACTTGTCTCCTTATTTTATCTATTACGATGATTAATATAAAATAATAAAGCAATCACATACATAAAGTATTCACAAATGAACGCTATGTATTAATATCTAAATTCTAAATAAATAATGAAATTAGTATGTTTTATCGTAATGTGATAGAGCGTCACAAGGAAGGGTGTCATTTCGGATTACATAATGAAAATTTGTTTTTGTTGCGTATTATAAAATAATACACAACAAAACAAGTTTCTGTTGTGTAATTGAAATGACACCTCTCCCCCATTGTTACACAATGGAAACATGTTTCGTCAAGAGTATTTTTGCAAAAAAAAAAAAAAGAAACAAAAGTTGGATGTAAACTGAGATAAAAAAAAAGGGGTGAAATAACAACCCCTTTACAATGGAGGAGAAAAACATAATTGAAAAATAAAACAACAATAACACATGTAACAGATTGAAAATACAAATATATGTGTATATGAGTAAGAAAAATTAAATTAAATAAATAAGTAATTTAAATTTGACCATAAAATTTAAGTGTTTTTGGATGGACATTGTTGTGTTAAAAGAATTCATAAAAGGCGAACCATCTATAAAAGTGTGTAAATTATGAAGATTATAGCATAAGACATAGGCAATATTTGGAAAAATCAGTTGAAAAGCTAACAAAAAGGAGAAAGGCTAGTTGAAAATTGAAAACCTAGTTAGTAGCTAAAAGTTGAAAGCTATTAAACTAACTTATTTAATTAGAATTATATAGTAAAATCATTTGTTGAAATAGTTGATAATTGTAAAATGAATAAAATAAACATGCTGATATTATTTTTATATAAATATTAATTTTATTTTATTGATAAAAATATATTTTGGGGTAATAATTTGTTGTTTAATTAAATTTAGACTCTTGTAATCTTTTAATTATAGATAAATTATTTTAATTACATTTTTAATCTTAAATATTATATTTTTCATAATATGTAGTTTACAATTAATCTTATATTTAATCTTAAATATTCTCAATCAAGTTTAAAATAAAATAAATTAACATACACTTAAGAAGATGTCACACTTTCATTATATTGATTAATGTAATGGTTAAGAAAAAGAATAAAAAAATCGGTGTCGAAGTATGGTGTTAATCTCAATAGCATTGTATTGGAAATGTATGAGAAAGATAAAAAAAAAAAAGTAATCGAGGAGAATAAAAAATAGCATTGCGTGGAGCATAAAAAAAAAAGGATGAACAAGAAGGGCAATGACTAACTAGTTGGTTACATTGGACACGCAAATGAGTGGATGAAGAGAAACAAAAAAAAAAAAAAAAAAAAAAAAACCCTACCTTATGTAAAAAAGGATAATAAGGAAATTTAATAAATATTTTAAGGTTAAAAAAGGAATAAAATATAAAACGTTAGAAGCTAATATTTTAAAATAAAAGCTTATTTACCTAACACTATTAATAAGTTTAAATAAGCTTTTTAGCTAATAAAAAAAAGCTAGAAATTAGCTGAAAGGACTTGCCAAATATATGCATAATAAAACAAAATAGAAAGGAAACAATATTAATAAATGAAATATATATATATATATATATATATATAGTGTGTGTGTGTTTCACAAGTATCTTCCTTCAGAAGCAATGTGTGTGTGTGTGTGTGTGTTTAAATCTTATATAGCCTTATTACATTGGATAAACCATGTAGCATCAATAGAGTTTGTAACATTTGGTCTCTTCTAAAAATGTATGAATTTTAAGAAAATCTTGGGGGGCATTTAGTATGGGAAAATTTTTTATTTTCTCAAGAATTTTGAAATTGGGAATGTTAGTTTCTCACGTTTAATATGCAATTTTTAAAAAAAACTATATAGGAAACATTGTTTATTAGGAATGCTTTAGACTCATGTCTCCCACAAATTTAATTATTATTTCATTAAAATTAAATATTTTTTCAAAAATTAGTTGTTAGTGATAACCATTTTTCTTTTACTTCTTATTTGGTTATGCCAAAAACTCATTTTTTTGAAAATTTTTGAGTGATGATAACCTAAAATTATATAAAAAAAATGTTGTTCGTAATAACCATTTTAAATTCACTTTGGGTTTGTTTAGATAAACTTCTCCATAAATACTTATCGGAGAAGAAAATAAGAAGAAAAAAATAAAATAAGCTTCCCCATAAGCTAAAATTAACTTTTGCATAAGTTAAAAATAAGCTTTTGGAGAAGCTAATATAAAAGAACTTTACAAATTAGCTTTTTCATAAGCTAATTTTAGCTTTTGGTGAATTTTATTTCATTTTATTTCATCTCCTATAAGTGCTTATAGAGAAGTTTATCCAAATAGATCTTTATTCTTTAGTGTTTATATATGTTTTAAGTCCTTGTAAATATAACTCTATATGATTTTAGTCCTTACAATTTTTTTTTGTTAGTTTTAGATCCCTAACATTTTCTTAGTGATCTTTTTAGTCCTTACCATTAACTCTAGTTAATTTAGTGCTAACATGACAAATAAAATAAAGAATATTAATTAAGATAGTTAAGGTAATGAAGAATATTTTAAATTAAGATAATTAGATTATTTTAAGGTGTGTAATTCAAATAAGTAATGTATTTATTATTTTATATAAAGAAGGTAATTACATATAATTTACTCTTATAATTTATTTTTAATTTTTAATATATTATGAACAATGGTTTTTATTGTTTTTAATATTGTTCTTACTTTTCAATTTATTAATTTACTTTTAACATTGTATTCTTTTTAAAGATTATAATTTGCTTAGACGCTTATAATTTACTTTTAATGCATTATTTTTACATTTCAATTGGGTAATTTTGACTAATTGTAATAAAATTTATTTTTTTAATGTATCACAAACATTGATTTTGTCTCGAAAGATAAAAGTAATATATTAAAAATAAATTATAAGTGTCTAAGTAAATTATAATTTTTTAAAAAAATTACAATGTTAAAAATAAATTAGTGAATTGAAAAGTAAGATCAATATTAAAAACAATAAAAATTACTTTTCATAATATATTTAAAAATAAAAATAAATTATATGTAATTACCTTATTTATATGAAATAATAAATACATTACTTAATTGAATTACACACCTAAAAATAATCTCATTATCTTAATTTAAAATATTCTTCGTTATCTTAATTATCGTAATTAATATTTTTTATTGTGTTAGTCATGTCAGCACTAAATTAACCATAGTTAATAGTAAGAACTAAAAAACGAACACTAAGAAAATGTCAAGGATCTAAAAATAACAAAAAAAATTTACAAGAACTAAAACTAGATAGAACCACATTTACAAGGACTTAAAACATATTTAAGTCATTCTTTAATTTTTTTTTAGAACCCTACGTTAGAAGAATTGAATCATGATAACTTAATAATCTCTATCTTTAAAAAAAAAATAGATGATTTTCTTCATATTTTTATACAAACAAAATTTTAATTAAAATTAATCAAGCCCAAAAGTTTTCTTAAAAATTACATAACTTTGATTTATCATATTGCACTTGAGGATAGGTAAGAACCCTTGTTGAGTTAAAAAAAAAATTTATAATTTTTTCTTGTTCCAAAAGTAATAAAATCTCTATTAAATAATAAATATTCTCATATGATAAACAAAAAATATTTAAAAACTTTAAATAATAAAGTTTTACAGAAGTGTATCTGATGAAGTTCTTTTCCTACAATAATATTTTTGAAAAAAAATATATATATCTAGGAAAGTTCTATTAAAACCAAACACAAAAATCTTTGATTTCTAGGAAACATGTCTGAACATTCTCAAGAATGTTTATGATTAACCTAATCAATTTTAGCCATTCCCAGGAATTATGATTCTTGAGATTCATTTTTCTCATGAATGATAAAATGAAAATATAGAAATATAAACCAGAAAAAATGAAAGAAAAAAAACATTGGGCAGAAAGAAATCACCATGTTGAAATTTTAGAAATGATTCTTGAGATTCATGATTCTCAAAAATGACAACATGAAATTATAGAAAGAAAAACCATAAAAAAATGAAAAATATTGGACAAAAAAGAATCACCATTTTGAAATTTTAGAAAATTTTGTATGGATACTTTCTTCCACAAAAAAAAATATATATATATATATATATATATATATTTGAAAGCAACAAATGTTTTTTTTTTAAAAAAAATATACTTTCTGAATTTCAGCTAAGTTAAATCTAGTTTTCCAGAATAAACCTTGTTGTATGTTATAAATATTTCAAAAGTCTCATGTCCCACATTGCCTAGTTTGGGTTTCCATCTAGTGTTCATATATCATAATGTGATATTGGATTTCAAAGTGGCTAGCAAGTGGAGGAGGCTCGCGCGCATGAGAATGGGCCTCGTGGGTCTGTTGTAGTGTAAATCTGTCGTTTCACCCCCCCTGCACGTGTGGTCATGGGCCTCAAAATATTTTTAGCCTTGGTTTTATTAATTTTATTTTCAAAATTAAATTGTTTTAAAATTTTAAATAAGCTTATCCGGAAAACCTTTTTTTTTTTTAACTGTTGCATTTTGAATGGGCCAATATCCGTTTCCTTGATCCTCTCCGAATTCGTTTTGTGAACGTTTTCTTGTTAACATTATGTTTTTTCTTGTGAACGTTTTTTTAACGTCTTTCTTTTGTGTCGACGTGGGGACAATTTTATATGGTCCACTTGCATCATGTTTTCGGGGACTCTTCTTCTTCCTTTTGTCTTACTAAAAAGAGAGATATACAACTGTTCTGCCTTAGGGTTCCTTGGCTTGCCAGTTTTGTGCCTCATATATGTTCTGGGAGGTTCCTATTGTATCCTGGGAGACTTGCACACATCACGCGGATAAGTCCTTTAGGACAATGCTGTCACACGCCCCAGGAAAATTTTGCGTTCGTCAGAAAGGAGCGACTACAAACCTTACCCATACCATGGCCACATTACGATATAGGAATAGAATCCCTTTGATAATCACAAACAATTTTAGTTTCATTCCAAACATAGAGGTTTATCAAGCATATGATGACAATTGAGCATTAAATGAATCCTAAATACTAAAGAGAGTGCAAACACTTGATCCAGTAAGAAAATTGAAAATAATCATGCATTACAAAGAAATTAAATCTAATTTTTAACAATGCCTTGCGATAGGCCTTTAGGCCCATTTGAAGAAGTTGTTGACGAGAGTAGTAGGCCCAAAAGAGAGATGAAGCAGCCCAGCTAGTTGAAGGAATATTATTAAGCCCTTTTTCTTTAAAAATGTTACCGTTGTTGTGTTTGTTTTCTTTCCAGAAGTTTCCTCTGTATAGAGATGTGGCCACCAGGATGGTGCCCTTAGATTCTAGGATCACTATTGCTGTATTTAACCTAGAATGGAATGAATGAGGAGATAAGCAAGATTTTATCCAATTATCTGTTTAATTTCGTTTGGAGACCCTTTCCCCTCTCTAAAGTGGGAAACCCTAAGACTATTAGGAGCTAGCCTTCTATAACATTGCTTACTCAAATCATAGCAATTTCATAATTGAAATGTTAATTATCGCTTATTACTTTACTTCTAAATGCTCACTTGTGAATCAGATTCATTTTCATAGAGCAGATTTAATTATTGTTGCAGAGGTGGGGGTTAACAACGAAAACTAAAACAATGCCAATCAATTCCCCTAACCTCATCATGACATCATGGCCCCGAATCATTGCACAATAACCTGGAGCTTGGATTCTTTACAGTCTTGCAGTCCCTCCATCAACATATAAACCTTTTACAATTAATTATAAAAATATTTTTTATATTCCCATTTTTAATAACTATCGGATTTAAATCTAATGGCCTTGATCACTGTTGCAGAGGCAGGACCACCGCAGAGGATCTAAGTGCCAATAAATTGAGTTTTTAAAATTTGTGAACATTCAATGTGAAAAGAAATTATGTCTAACAAAAAAAATATAAGTTTAATTTATATACACAATCAATGTAAAGATTTTGCACCATCAACCAGTTAAAAATCAATTTTGGTGTGATTTTTAAGGTGATTATTATCAATGTCAACAAACTTACTATATATGGTAGTTTGTGATTATCCTTTTTTCTCAAAAAGAGTTTAATGGATATATATTGTTAGTGTGAAAGATTTTATTCTGTCAATTAATTAAAAATCAGTTTTGATGTGATTTTAGAGTGATTATTATCATCAATTTTTTATACTACTTTTACAATATCTCTCTGCGTGAGGTAATGTGTTTATTTAAAATTTTAGTTTCTAACTAGTTATATTGAATGATATTTTTTTCTCTACGACTTAAAACTAAGTAATTATTTTAACAATTTTTATTTTTTTTTACAAGATAACTCGTTAGATTCTTTTTTCATAAAAATTTAAAATTTGCTTTCTAGTAATGCATTTCTTTTAAATAACTAATATTTTAACCTGTACGTTACATATAATAAATATTTATTTTATATAACTTTAATTTATAATAAATAAATACTTCTAAATATATAAATTATATTATAATTAAAATTCGTAATAAATAAATATGTTTGAACATATAGATTATATTTTAAATTTATAATAAATAATTATTGTTATACAATGTTAATTTTAATTATTAATAATTTTTTTTAAAAAATTGAAATTCAATTTAGAGCTAAAGAAATTGAAAATGATAGATTAAAAGAAATAAGAGATTAAAAAACTTCCTAAAAACGCTTCAGTAGAAGAATGATAGTTAAAAACGCTTTTGTTAAATAATAATAGCTAAAAATGCTCTCGTTTAAGATAACTATTTTAATTTATATATATAAGGGATATGTGATATGTTTAGGTATAAAAAATTAGCCATAATAATTCACGTTGATTTAAAATGTGATTTCTCTTTAGATTAAGATAAAATTAAACTAACTCATGTAAAAGATAAAACAATATTATTTTTATTTTATCTATTTAAATAAATTTTTAAATTGAAACATTACTATTAGATAATGTTCTTTTATTAAAGATAAAATTAAGCTAACCCAAGTAAAAGATAACCAATATTATTTTATCTTATCTATTTAAATAAATTTTTAAATTTAAACATTTATTATTAGATAATGTAAGTTTATTAAAGATAAAATTAAACGAACCCATGTAAAAGATAAAACAATATTATTTTTAGCATATCTATTTAAAAAAAAATTTAAATTTAATTAAACATTACTATTAGATACTGTAATTTTATTAAAGATAAAATTAAACAAACCCTTGTAAAAGATAAAACAATATTATTTTTATCTTATCTATTTGAATAAATTTTTAAATTCAAACATTACTATTACCTATTGCAATTTTATTAAAAGATATATTTTGCACGAACAAACTTAACTAATTTCTAATTTAAAATCTAACAATTAAATAAATTACAACAAATGACAATAATTTTTTTTTCATTTAATTCTAATCTTTTTTTTTTTTTTGTCTTTCTTCACAAACTAACTCATTATTATTTTTTTTAACGTAAATTTTTTAATTAGTGCCCATACACTCACATACTTTTAATAATAAATTTGTTCAGGTGACGCTTGGTAAATTTACAAGGAAAAGAAATCGAGGAGAGATTCAATTACTTGGAAAATCGGAAGAAAAAAGTTTTTTTTTTTTTTTTCTGAGTTGCCTTATTGGAGATGCCAAAAATTAGGACACAATCTAGATGTCGTGCACATTGAGAAAAATGTATGTGACAACATAATAGGAACATTGATGAATCCTAAAGGAATTGAAAGACAAAAGATAGTATAAAATCCCAATTTGATTTAGCATATATGGGTATACTACCTGAGCTTCATGCGCCCATGATCGAAGAAGGGAAATATACATTCCCACAAGCTTCTTCTTCACTCCTTGCTTTCTTTTTTTTTTTCTCATTATTTTTATTATCATATTTTCTGTGAGTTCATCTTTGTTTATGAACTTGTGTATTTATACATGTATATCATATTGTATATCAAATTTAACTAATCCAACCGTTGAATTATGTTATATTATCTTTATGATCATGTATATCAAATTTCATATCATTTGGACTTTTTGACTAAAATTGACTAACTTTAACACCTGGTGTCAACGGATCCTAATCCTATATATATATACATGACGTAAGAGTTAGTTAAATTACATCTTCAATAACTTTTTGTATAATGCAAATTTAACCAATTCAACCGTTGAATTTGATGTTCTTATTAATTAAATTAAGTATACAAAATTTTATACAATTCTAAAATTATTTAATAGTTCATTAAATCACTTTATTTTAACATACAATATGATATTAAAATATATGTAAATATTCAATATTAGATAACATATTTAGAAAAGTCCAAATGATGTGAAATTTGATATACATAATCATAAAGATAATATTATCAAATTCAACGGTTGAACTGGTTAAATTTGTATTATACAAAAAGTTATTGAAGGTGTAATTTGACTAACTCTTACATCTGGTGTCAACGGATCCTGCCCCTATATATATGTGTGTGTGTGTGTGTATTAGAAGGGATCAAATGACACCGGTGTAACTTATACCAATTGTTACACCATTCAATAACTTTCAATTGAATGATTTATCTCAAAACTCACCATTGGGTTTGAAGTTCTTTTCATGTAAATCATATCTATAAACTATTATATTAATTCAAAATTATGTGGTACATAATTCATATACATCAAAATTGACGTAATATATACTTTAAAAATATGCAAAATATGAATTATTTGATTACCTTCTTATTATTGTTCAATTTTCACAAAATTTGACACAAACAATCAAGGTAATATATAATTATAATTCAATGGTCAGATTGATAAAAATCACATTCTATATAAAGTTATTGATAGTGTAATAGTTGACATAAATTACACCTGTATCATGTAATCCCTCTCATATATATATATATAGGTGTAGGTATAGGTATAGGTATAGGATCTTTTAACACCAGGTGTAAGTCTAAAGACTTACACCAAATCTAAATTGTTAATATAGGTTAATCCTACGTTAATATAGTAACTTTAACATATTTTGTGATAATTAATTAGTTTTTTTTTTTGGTGTACTCAATTAGTTAATTTTTAATTAATCAATTAAATCATTTGATTTGATTGATTATTTGATTAATTTAACTTTTCACTTTAATTATTTACGCAAATTATTAAAAATAATATATTTTGCAAATTTTTCTTAAATTAAAGTATATATTTTTTCTCTATTTATGATTTACATAACAAATAAAATATATATTTTTTGTTATTTTTAATAAAATTACATTATACTAAAATGTATAAAATAAAGAATGCAAGATAACCTAATGCTTTTACATTGCAACGTATAAAATAAGAAATACAGGATAAAAAAATTATAAATAAGCTAAAATAATAATTACATTATATTTTTTATTTTTCTCTATTTTTTTAATAAAATGAACAAAATATTTAACAAATTGAAAAAAGTCTATTAAAAATTTTGGCTAATATCATTGAAAATAAAGAAAAATGAAAATATAATATAATTACTATTTTAACTTGCATTCTTTATTTTATACATTTTATTGTAAAAATATAATATAATTTGGCTAAATTTTGTTATCTTGTATTCCTTATTTTACACGTTTTAATGTAAAAGCATTAACTTAGTGTTTATTTATTTTAAATTTCGTGCTTAACTAATAATGTATTTCAGTAAATATACATTATCAAAATATTTTCATTTTCAAATTTTATTTTCTCATAATTAATTTTAAAATTTGGTAAAACAAATATTTATGAAAAGGTAACCATGTATATTGATCATATTAATAATGAAAAATAAACATCCATGATAAAACATCATTTATTATGATTTTAACATAACCAAGACCTCCCCAAGAAAGAAACATAACCAATTTCGTTACGCTCTACTTCTTAATTTTCTTTTTCTAAATTTATTAAAACAATAGCCACTAAAACTTTTATTGATTCTTAATGAATAATAATAATAATAAAATATTTTATTTGTTATGTAAATAAAAAATACAGAAAATAAACACATATATTTTATTATAAAAAAAATATAAAAATATTAATTTTGTTAACATTTTATATAAATAATTAAAGTCGAAAGTTAAATGAATCAAAGAACCAATTAAATTAAATCAAATGCTTTGATTGATTGATTAAAATTAAATAATTAATTGTCACAAAATATGTTAAAGTTACTATATTTATTAAGATGTTATAAATCGTAAGATTAACCTGTATTAACTGTTTAGATTTGTTGTAAGTTTAAAAGACTTACACCTGGTGTCAACGAATTCTATCCCTATATACATGGGTCAGGATCCATTGACACCAGGGTCAAAGTTAGTTAAATTATATCTTCAATAACTTTTTATAAAATGTAAATTTGACCAATCTAACCGTTAAATTATGTAATATTATCTTTATGATCATGTATATCAAATTTCACATTATTTGGACTTTTCTAAATATGTTATCTAACATCAAATATTTACATATATTTTAATATCATATTGCACGTTAAAATAAAGTGATGTCATGAATTATTAAATAATTTTAGAATTGTATAAAATTTTGTATACTTTATCTAATTAATAAGAACATCAAATTCAACGGTTGGATTGGTTAAATTTGCATTCTACAAAAAGATATTGAAGGTGTAATTTAACTAACTTTAACACCTGGTATCAACAGATCCTACTTATATATATATATATATATATATATATATATATATATATATATATATATATAATAATAATAATAATAATAATAATACATTAATTTTAAAATATTATATTGTAATCCATTAATTAATTTTTTAACTTAAATTAATTTATTAAATTGAATTATTTATTGTTTGATTGATTTTTTTTTGCAACAATTATTTACATAAATTATTAATAGATTACTTTATTTTTTTAGAAATATTTTAAGTAATAAATATTAAAAATATATATAATTACACTAATTTTGACCTGAGTTCTTAAAATATTTTGTTCATATTATATACATAATTATTTTTATAATAAATTATAAAAAATGTGAAATGTTTCAAAATAATATTATTGAAGGATAGAGACGAAGTTTTTTCTAATTTGTGAAATAATAAAAAATGAAATTATGTCCATGTTTATATGTATTAAATTAATGAAATATTTTAAAGTAAAATCTTTTAAAGAAGAAAAATATAATAATTTTTAAAAAATAAAAAGTAAACTCCAATATTATATATTTTATTTGTTTTGAATCTATTTAATTTTACTTTAAAAAAATAACCAACAACAATTTTTAAACCAGTCACACAAACATAAAAGGTAAAAATATATTTACTTATGTAAAATAAAAAGTTGATGCACAGAATAATATAACAGCCAAAAAGAAGATGCACTAATATTGCTGTAAAAAATCTGTTAACGTGTAATGTCCTTTTGATTGAATTGACTAGCTAATGGTCTTAAAAAGGCATACTTGTTGTCTGAATACAGGAAACTTTTCTCTTGATCAATATGTCATAACTAAATTTTCACTTAGTTGTTTTGATCATTCCTGTTTTATGCTTCCAAGTTAGAAGCTTTGAACTTATTGTTGGCTATTACCTATAAGGTTGCATACTAGGGTCTTGTTTAAACATGTTGAGCTTGAAGCATTTTAGATAAGTCTTTATTAAAAATTCGGTTTTGTAGAAATTGAATTAGGTAAATATATTGGTCAGCTAATCATTGAGAAGCGTGTAAATGTTGAAAATACAGTTTAAATCATTTTCTCCCTTGGTCATAATTTAAAAGTTGGCTATCTATCTATGTATATTAAAAGCTTAATTAGAGAGGTTTTTGCAAATTTCAAGGAAGAAATATTTTTTGCATTTTTTTTTACATTTTTCTTACATATTTATTTTAGTCACAAATTGTTGGCAATGTTTTTAAAACCAGACTAGTCATTGAACCAGTCAAAGCACTGGTTTAAGGTTCAATGGTTCAACCAAGGTTGAACCGCGGTCGAACCGGTATTAATAAAATAATAATAATAATAATTAAATAATATATAAAATAATATTAAAAAAGCATAATATCATAATTTTGTAATACTAAAAATTAAAAATAAAACATAATTTTATAGGTTCTTTACATTTACAATACCTATAAGTGCAAATCAAATATGTTATGATACTTAAGTATAAGTTTTAACTATAAACATCAACATTTATTAATAAAAACAAGTTTATATTTAAAATAAAAAAGAAAATGATAAATACTTTAGGTTGGTTTTTATTTTTTTTAAGAAAAAAAATCGAAATAATGTTGTATTAAGCATTTTTTTTTGACCCGCTGTGAACCGGTTTTGACCGGTTTTACCGGTTTTTGACCGGTTTTCCGGTTCTTTGACCAGTTTTTCTTCAAGCCGGTTCTGTAGTTTATTTGAACCGGTCAGATGATTGGTTCACCGGTTTTTCGGTCTGACTGGCCGGTCCGATCCTGTTTTCAAAACAGTGATTGTTGGCTTGTTTTATGGAAGTTAAAAGTATACAATGTCATATATAATGGATATTTTTTAGTTTGTAGTTCTAGTGGAACTTAATTATGATTATTTTGTTTGCACATGTGCAAGCATTTCCGCACAGATTTCTGAATAAATTAGAATTGGATGAGTGTTTTCTATTTTTAAATCTGATAATGGTATAGCTGTTGTGGGATATGGCTGCACCTTTGAACATGATGTATTTATTTTTTTCCGTAGTGTTTTTGTTATTAGTTTTACTATGTTGAGTTTTTGCTGTCCTTGGTTGATGCCCCTTTCTCACTTAATGAATTCTTATACTTATAATAGAATCTTATTATACTTTTTGATAAAATATTTGCTAGGAATTATTTTGTTTTCCGAAATTAAAAACTTTGGAAAGGCATATCAGCTGGGTAGATGCTGGATCTTTCCAATGTAGCATTTCACTGTTAAAATTTTAACTGCTCTAATTTGTTCAATCTTGCCTTTCTAAATTTTACCCTTCCAATGTGTGAGCTACTTAAATTGTTTTCTTGAAATGTGCTAGGGTTTGTTTTGGCAGGAAAAACAAGGTTCTTTTAAATTATAGATCTGCAGCCCCAGCTTCAAGCACATCATGGATTTTCATGGTATGCAGAGGGATGGAAGGAAGAAAGTTGGAGAATTCAGATCACTTTTTTTTTCTTCTCCAAAATCTTATCAGCTTTGGTCTTCCTATTTATGCTTGGCTTGGAGTTTCTGCTGCTCTACCACATGATGGAATTGCCCATTATCTAAAACACTATTGCATGGAAAAAGGTTCAGAAACTGTTGTTAGATTGTTTTGCATGCTGTAATGGTGATGCATAACAAGATATTATTTGACGGTGGTACCTTTGACTTGCTTAGTTTATTGGACATTATTAAAGCTAGATCTTGGTCTTGGGTAATGGTGAGGAAGAGGGATATTGTTGTCCGTTTTCTGATTAGTGCATGAGCCCTTTAAGTTGTATTTCTGAATATTGCTAGCCTAATGCCTTGTGATCAATTAGCTTCTGGAAGTTGGTTGGGGTATGAGTGTTCTTAATACATGAGTATGTACAGTTGGCTGCTACTTCATGATTATCCACGAATTTAGTATAAGGTAAGTAATTCTAGTGGTTGGTTGCTGCTTGGTGTGTATCGTCCTCTTAATCTGTAAAATGCTAGTATCCCCAATGGAGCTTTAATATTGAGACAATGTGATGCCATATTCGACATTGGCTAATAGAGACTTAGGTATTATGGCGTGCCTAAGTCCCACATCGAGTAGTGTGAGATGCTCGGTGGAGTATTTAAGTGCTTAGTTCTCCCCCTTGATAGTTAGCTTTTAAGGGTGGGTTTTTCAAGTGCTTAGGTACTTTTACCCAAGTGCTCTGATACCAATTTAGGGGGGGAGTATTAATAGGTTTGTTAGTTGAGGGCCTTAGTTAGTTAGGGGTCAATTAGTCAATTAGGGAGTTGTTTAATTAGTGAATCAAGTGGCTGATGATGTATATAAATAGAGGGGTTGAAAAGGGAATGCCATTCATTGTGTGGGAATTTGTAAAGGAATTGGGAGAGACTTGAACCTCTCAAAAGTCCAGGAGTGTTCTTAATAAAATTCATTCCTTCATTTGTATCTAAACCAATTTCTATTAACATATGATAAGTGCTTGGAAAAAAGAAAATTTATAAGTACCTAAACACTTGGGGAACTCACCCTTAAAAGCTAGCTATCAAGGAAGGAGAACCAAGCACTTAAATACCCCACCAAGCATCCTATACTACTCGACATGGGACTTAGGCGCCATGGTACCTAAGTCCCTATCATTCCCTGCTCAATGCAAATGAACAAAACCATGATAGTTTCATCTTTTTAGGTACTTTGTTGTTCCCAAAATGTTGTTCTACATTAATCAGCCACCAATAGGCCTCCTTTCCATCAAATCTTGGAATCATCTTCAAGATTCGACACCCACAGCTCCAAGATCAAAGCTTTGATACCAATTGATAGAAACTGGTTTAGATACAAATGAAGGAATGAATTTTATCAAGAACACTTTGAACTTTTGAGAGGTCTAAATCTCTCCCAATTCCTTTACAAATTCCCACACAATGAATCACCCACCTCTCAACCCCTTTTTCTATTTATATACATCATTAGCCACTTGACTTACTAACTGAATAACCCCCTAACTGACTAATTAACCCCTAACTAACTAAGTCATAGACCTATCATTGGCCTAGTTTTCTTAGCATGTTGGTAGCCTTATGCGTAATTCCTATTTGGGTTTTGATGTCACTAATAACAAGAAATTATTAGGTGGTCTAGGACCACCATGGTCCCCATAAATCTTTAATTGACATGTAATCAAGTAAAATTAATTCTTTCTAGTAAATTGTAAAATTTGAATATGTTATATAAATATTGGTTGGGATCGTGGACACTTGGTAGTCCTAGACTACTTAATAATTTCTCCATTGATAACAAGGTGCTCTATGGTGGGTCTTGGGTTACTCTATCATTCTAACACTTTCCAGTATTGTCTCTTTTTGTGTTAAATTCATTTTCATGTAACTATTGGGGGTCACTTGTTCTTTAGATGGATATGTACTTGGGTAGGAACTGAGGTTTAGTGTTATTGGTATGGGTGCATTTTTGTTTGTAACTAATCGTTTTTTTTTTAGACTTGATTTGGGCACATCTTGTGATTCAACTCAAGTCTATTTTTCCTTAACAAATTTAATGAATCGAGTAATAGAGGAAAAAGGTGAAATAACAATAAAAGGTATGTATGTGATTGCTGGAAAAACGTATTTTTTTCTTAAGTAATTCTAAATTTTTTTGCAACATCTTTGATCCACATTTTTATTTATTAGATAAAAATTTCAATATTTTTAGGCTTAAATACACTTTTGGTCCCTTATCTTTTTTTTAAAAAAATCATTTCGGTTCTTTATCGTTTAAAATCATCAATTTGGTCCTTTATCTTTTAAATTTGAGTCAAAGTTGTTCTTTCGTCATATTAGAACTAAGTTAGTGTTTTATGTTTAAAATAATTAATTTTAAACATAGTGACGGTTTTTAACCTCCACTATTCGCAAACCGCCTAAAAATTGTAAACTTCTACAAGTTCAATTACTCACAATTGGAACAACTTTTTCAAAAATTGATTGAGGGTTTTTTTGTGTCTTTTAGAGGCGATCAAAAGCCGTCAAAGTTTGTAGTAAATCGTTTCTTGTATTGAGAGAATTTTACGTGTATTGGTTGTTGTTGTAATGTGCATTTTTAAAATTTAATAAAATAAAATTATTATAGTAGCGGTTAAAAACTAATCACCACTATGTTAAAATTAATTATTTTAAAATTAGTGAAACTAAGGTTCTTCTTTTTGTCTTTTGCTAGCCCAAATAAAAAAAAAACATCAAAACCACAAAACCCAATGTCTCCTTTTGCATGCCTTCTTTTAAAGAGAGTTAGTAAAATTTGTTCTTCATGCAAGGGGCATGGACTCATTCAACTCAAAGACTTAAATCGGATACAAACTCGCACTAGTAGTGCCAATATGTGGGGATTTGGGGCATTTAGGAATCATTGAAGGACCCCTATGACGATGTTGTGTGAGGCCTAGTGGAGGTCTTCCCATAACGCAGAATAGGCCTGTAGACCCAGGAACTCAAGGGTGCAAGTGGTGTGGAGCGTGTCTTCGTAGGCACCCAGGACAAAATTAGAAGTGCACAGCATGTGGGTTTGTTGAGGGACGAGGGTGGCAACGAAGCTATTGTATGTGGTAGTGTAGGCATAAAGGAAAGGTGGGTTTATATGCTAATTCAATTTTTGTCCTCTGTTCTCTACAACTCTAAAAAGACTCAAAGGTGGGTTTCAATACATCAACAACCTTGGTTTATGTGGGACGAAGAGGGAAGAAATGCAAGAGGGGGAAGACGAAGAGGGGGAAGGGAGAAAGAAAAAGAAAAAGATGAATTGTTTTATGGCATTTTTTAACTGCTATTTTTTTAAAAATTATTAACAGTAACATGCCACGTCAAACTTTTCCATTATTAAAGTTCACATTGCTGAAGGAAAGTACCAAAATAGAACATTTTAAAAAGATAAATGACCAAATCGACAATTTCAAAAGATAAAAGATCAAAAGAATTTTTTTAAAAAGATAAGGAACTAAAAGAGTATTTAAGCCATATTTTTATATTTAATTTTAAGAAATTAATATATTTATATTTTATTTATTTTACTAAGTGTTAGAAAGTTTAATAAAAAAAATGTAATAGAAAGATATATAATTACTCTTTTCTTTTGAGTGATTGACTAAAGTGAGACAATTTTACAAATTAATTACTAATATAGAGCATTTTTACAAACTAATTACTAAAATGAGACTCTTTTGA
The DNA here is from genome assembly GCA_004329165.1 of Spatholobus suberectus. NCBI lineage: Eukaryota > Viridiplantae > Streptophyta > Magnoliopsida > Fabales > Fabaceae > Spatholobus > Spatholobus suberectus. The sequence goes on from CM014735.1 coordinate 72,897,992, forward strand.
AACTAATTACCAGGATGAGATTCCTTTGGTCTCGTTATCCAAATATTGCTAAGGCATGTCACAAATTCCACTGCCATGTTTTTGTTTTGGTTAAATACATAATTTAGTCCCTATACATGTCATGGATTTTCAAGTTGGTCCATATATGTAAAAACTTAAATTGATTCTTATACATGTAAACGTTATCGGCTTAGTTTTTGTCATCATGACGTTGCCTCTAGTAGTCCTACATTGACCATTAACCTCTTTACGCATTCTTAATTTGGTCTCTATACATTTAGTGCATTCATGATTTGGTCCATATAGCATTTTTAATTTGGTCCCTATAAGAATTAAGAATGCGCTAAATGTATAAAGGCCAAATTAAAAATGCATTACATGTATAAGAATCAAATTAAGAATGCGCTATACATATGAGGACCAAATTAAGATTGTACTACATATAGATGGACCAAATTAAGAATGTAAACGATCAACATAGGACTGTTAGAGATGGTGTCATAAAGTTTACATGTATAGAGACATATTTAATAAGTTTTTACATATAGGTAACAAATTGAGAATCCGAGACACATATAAGGATTAAATTATGTGTTTAACCTTTTTTATTTTAAAAAAATAGTCTATAATCGACGTAACATGCCACGTGATTGTAATTCAGTAGGTGTTCTAGCAAGTCCTACATGGCAATTATATACAGCTGGTTGGTCAATTGTGATCATAGTTACAAATGCCAACCACCAATTCCTACAGTCCAAGCATCTCCAGTGTTTTTAGTCACCTGAAGGTTGGGTGAGGCCACCTCCATTCCAGCAACTCAATTTTTTTTTTCTTCACTTTTTAGGTTCTTAAATGTGGGTCACACCATCACACATCATCTATATCTATTTTTTCTAATTTAAGCAACTTATCTCTTTAACCCAATAACTTTACAAATTTTACTAAATGAGTCCACAAATAACTTGATATCCTTGCATTTTATTACTATTTGATAAAAATACATGCACATAGGACCCATATAATTTTTAAGAACCTGCTACTTGAGGAGTGCTTATATAAGCACCTGCTGTTTGAAGGGTGCTTAGTAAGCACCTGCTCCCATGGGGAAATATTATTAAGTACCGGGGCTTAATAAGTTAAAGTGAAATAAGAACCTCCATTAGCGATACCCTAAAAACAAAGGGCTTGTCATTGTCTTACTTGTGTGAGAGAATGAATACATCTTGATACTAACCACCTCTTACTTTTCATTTTCAATGACTTTTTCCTTATTTATTTTTTTTTAAAAAGGAAAGCACTACACATGGCTTTTTTCACTTCTTTTTTTCGTTTCATTTTCAATTGTCAATAGCCTTTTCATTTCTTTTTCAGTTCTCACTTCTCATTTTTAAAACCATTTATTTTTTCTTTTTCAAAAATAAAAATTATTTCCTTTTATTTTAATTAAAGGGGTAAAATAAATTTCTTTTAGTTATTACTAATCTTACAAAGTTAAATGTAACCATTTTGGAGCAAACATATTAGAGATTCTATGAGATTATTTCTATCATTTCTTATGGGTAAATCAACTCTCAAATTTATCCTATTTTCATAAATCATCTTGGTTATGAAAAAATCTCAATGCTTTTATAATCAAGTTAATTTTAGAGGTGACTTTATTTTCAAATTATTTTTAAATATTTTTTCCTGTTTTATCACAATCCAATTTGTGATAAAAGTAAAACAATTTAATCTTTTCTAATATAACTTTAGATTTTAAAAAGAATTAAATTGATCAACATCTTTATTCTTTTAAAAACAAAAACAATAATTTTATCTTTAAGATTCATTTGGTAGTTAAGATAAAATAAGATACGATATGATATAAAAGTTGGATAAAAGGATGATAAATTCTTATATTATCGAACGTTTGATGCACTCTATACAATCTCTAAGATAGTATATATGTTATCTTATCTTATGTTTGAGATGGATCATATAATATTAAGATATGATTTTTTGTCTCTTTCTATATATATGTGTGTGTGCACGCGTGTATATACATAGGTGAATAATTATCCTTTATCAAAATTGCATAATATATTTTTAAAAATTAATTTCTAACATATTTTTTAACTTTTTATATGTTATTTTTTTTTTAAATTATAAAATTATATAAAAGTATCTTTAATATTCCATATCTTAAGCAGAAGTGTTTTCACACTCTACCCACCTACGCAAAGCAGCCGCTATTCTAACAATCTGCATATAGTCTGTTCTGTTTTCACTACCATATTCTCGTATAGCATTCACAAAAATGTCTTCTCAGCGTCTTCTGCTTCTCCCTGAGGAACTCCTCGTGGAAATTCTGTCGTGGGTTCCGGTGAAGGCTCTCATGCGATTCAGGTGCGTCTCCAAGTGGTGGAACTCCCTCGTCCTTGACCCTACATTCGTTAAACTGCATCTTCAAAGGTCCTCAAAAGACACTCACGTTTTGTTAACGTTCGAAGACGACAACGATGAAAGCAAGTTTTGCGCACCCTGCTCCGTACATGGTTTACTCGAGAATCCATCATCCACCATAGATGATTGCCACCAATTCAACCACGACTACAGTGTCTTGGGTGTCTGCAATGGGTTGGTTTGCTTACGTGATTCTTACCTTGGAGATGAATTTGAAAAATACTGGGTTCGATTTTGGAACCCTGCCACAAGAGTCATATCTGAAGATTCGCCACGCATACGTCTCAGTTCGCGCGATTATGAAATTGGATGGTATTCATTGTTGTTTGGGTTTGGGTACGATGATCGGAGTGACACTTACAAGGTGGTGGCAGTCCTTTCTGATATTAAATCGCATAGAATTGAGGTGAGACTTCACTGCTTGGGTGACACTTGTTGGAGAAATATTCTAACTTGTCCTGCTTTTCCCATCCTGGCACAGGATGGACAGTTTGTGAGTGGCACTGTTAACTGGTTAGCACTTCGCAAGTTAGGTTCTGAATACCAGTGGAAAACTGTTAATATCAATGAGTTAGTAATTTTTTCATACGATCTAAAGAACGATACATACAGGTATTTGTCGTTGCCTGATGGTCTAATTGAAGTCCCTCATGAAGAGCCTATTCTTGAGGTTTTGAAAGGTTGTCTGTCTCTTTATCATCATCACGGGAGAACCCATTTTGTTGTTTGGCTAATGAGGGAGTTTGGAGATAAAAATTCTTGGACTCAGTTGCTGAAAGTAAGTTATGAGCACCTTCATATTGCTGGCTCTCTAGGCTTTCCACCAACCATTCCAGTGATTTTGTGCATGTCTGAAAATGATGATGTCTTGCTGCTGGCAACCTATGGAGGTAGTGAAATTATTCTGTATAATAAGAGAGACAACGGAATGGATCGTCATGAAGATTTTGTCGATGGCAAATGTTCGTTTTTGTCTTATGATTATGTTCAAAGCTTGGTTGTGCCACATCGAAATTAAGTTGTCTTGCATTTACTTGTATGAATTTATGTTAAATTATGTAAGTGGATTCAGAACCTTGAATTTATATTAAATTATGTAAGTGGTTTCGAGAAGATAATATGCATTATGCAACATGTGTATGTGTTAATAATATAGTTTAATTGTACTTTTTGAAAAGTTATTAGAGTAATTTGTCGTATTCCTTGATTATTTTACTGAGTCACTTCACTAATGTCATCATTCATAAAGTTTGTTTGTGGATTGGATTTATCTTGACCACTATCTTTTGGGATTCTAGTCCTTCTCTGCTTCCACTCACATGCTTAAAGTTGAATTTAATTTCACAAAATCGTTAGTAATAAAATTTATATTTAAAATGAACACAAATTGGCCTCAATACTCGATGATCTTGTGAAGAAGGTACGGTGTTGGCGATTATTCTATACTTGTTATCACCAGTAACTACACATTTTCACAAATATCTACAGGGATACATAGCTTTTCTTTTTCTTTTTCACCTACTATTATGAATCAGTGGCACATTTCACAATTAACACTCATCTTGTGATGCTTACAAGAAAATATTTAAGCTTGAGTCTGTCAATGTACTTGACTGCCTATAAAATCACTGGATATGCTAACTACTTGAAGTTTACATTCTACTGAAGTAATGTTAACAAAAAGTTTCACCTTCTCTCTGTGTTAATGTAAACCAGCAAATTTGTTGCACAATCTGGCACTGTCAAAAAGAAAAATAACAATGAGACGAACTTAGTATATGATTTATTTAGAGATGGTGGTTGGGATGTGCTGTCACTTTAACAAAAAAAACATGCTAGTGTGATATGACAGATTTTTCTTATCCATTGTGTACATGCTACTTGTACTGGTTCTGAAAAAGAAAGGGGGGCTTTTGGGGTAGTTTCTTCAAAATTCCAAGACCCAGAAACATTGTTATATCACACTAAGCTCAAGTTTGTCATGGTGTTTTCATTCATGAACCAACATTTTCATTCATGAACTAATATTTTTTTAATGTAACTCACTACACTACGTGACAATTTTCATTAAAAAAGATAAAAAAATGCTTCTGTTTTGACCGGTTAATGGCATTTGATAAGAACATTCTGTTCCTGCGTTTACCTTCCAGCATTAGCTGCATAGTAGTGCACATGGTTCTAAATTGCGGTCCGCAACCACAATTGCAGCCGCAACGTAAAGGTTTTTGGACTCACCGCAACCGCATTGCAACCGCAATTGCGGCCGCATCAACCGTATTTTCCCGCAATTTCCCGCAATATTAGGGATTTCAATGAAACCGCAACAGCGACCGCAACAGCAATTTAGAACCATAGTAGTGCACAATGATAGAACCTTAGTCCGCTTATCCTCTTTTAGCTTCCTGTTCTTGTTTGAGCTGGAATTGCTATTCAATCTGACTTCGTTTCGCAGGGTTTGTTCTTGATTTATGCACATTTTTGTTCTTTGATTAAGAAATTTGGCAGGATTCATTGTTTCATGGGTTTAGGGTTCTAGAAACGAAAATTTTCTTTTGTTGCTATTGGGGATTATGGCTTTCTGTGTCTGCAGAATTTGTGTTTCTTACTATTTTAGATACCAAAGATACGGTGGGAATTAGGATTATAATTAGTTTAAAGAAAAACTTCATGGTGTAATTTTTTGGAACATTGTATTCAGCTGTGGGATGTATAGAGTTAGTCTAATACTTTCTTAGATGTTTTGAACATTTGACAATTTCTCCAAGCATAAATTGAATATCATGTGCACCCTGGGTCTCTGTCTTTATATGTTCACTATGGACAAAGTAGGCCAAAAGATGCAAACATCTCGCTCAAAGTGATGTTGTAATTACTACATATGGAGTTTTGACCTCTGAATTTTCCAGTGTGGTGGTTGAAACCTGTTTAATCTATCTCTCTTATAGTGCCTATTTGCTTTATTTCTTAAAACTTATCAACTAGTGCTTCTTTCTATCTGTCTTATGTGTACAGAATGCAGAAGATAATGGTGTACCCTTTTCAACTTGGTGGCACAGAGTGGTTCTTGATGAAGCACTTACTATAAAATCTCCTAAAAGCCAAATTTCTACAGCAGCTGCTGCTCTAATTGCTGACAGATGTTGATGTCTAACAGGCACTCCTATCCAGGTGAATTTTTTTGGGTACACTTATCTCATGGTTGGCAACTTTCTTTCCCTTTGGTATTTGTGGATTAATTAGCGGGTTGATTTACCAGGAATAAGATATACACCTGTGTTTTACGATTTGATGGACTATATCTCATGAGTAGAAAATTAATAGTTAAAATTGTGATAAAATACACTTACCAGTCTAATAATTGAAGTCGTTAAAATTTTTACACTTTATTTTTAAAGTACACATCTTTTTCCTTTAGAAAACTTAAATCCTCATCATTTATATCGATCATAATAAATTTTTAATTTGTTTCAAGTTGCATAATGTGGGGGGGTTCCATGTGTTACCTTTGGCCGAGTTGCAGAAATTGAATACAAGACATCCACCTCTAAGAAATTGTTTCCTGATCAACAAGTCCTTTATAATTACTGAGCGTTATTCTTACAATTTGACTGGTGCTCATGCTCATGACGCATCTAATAAGTAATAACCGCAACCTAAATGTGATTTGAAGTTATTTTTTAAAAGAATAAAGTTATTCAATTTAATGTGGGTTTATAGCCTTTGGTTTGATGGTAAAATAGTTAATAAGTCGTTGATCCAACAATAGGTATGAGAGGAAGGTGATGAATGACAACGGGGGCAGATGATTGGCGAATTGGCTTCTTCTTGTCAATTATGATTAATGACAGTGATTGTTTAAATTGGGATTTGCAGCATGTGGTACTAGTGGGGCTCAATATACGCTCATTTGTTGAGTGATTGGCTATGGCTGCCTATTTTATTGCTTCTTTCGCTCCAAGATGAGACAGCAATACGGTTTGCGGGCAAATGGTTGTTTGGATTGCTTGGCTCGTTGCTGCTGTGAGCCCTGTGCCTTGAGCCAAGAATATTGTCATTGGTGTGGACCATATATGAACTATTTTCTTACCACTCCTAAACATAGTTAGCAGGTATGTGGTACGGGTATGAGTTCACGGTTTGTGTAGGTATGCAGCTCATCACCTTTTAAGTTATTATTACAAGACTTTCTTTAAAGAGAACTAAATGTGGTATATGGTCTGGTGAATTAGCATGCAGTATACAGGGTTATTGAGAGACTTATGTGACTAAGCTCCTAAATTTTTTGGTCTCTTTTTTGAAGCTAGTCAAGATAAAATTCCTTTGATATGAATGGTTGGTGGATCCGCGATTAGAAAGAAAGAGTGATGCATATTGCTCTAAAGAATGTCAGAGGCAAAGCCCATCCAAAGCTTACGTTAAGTGGCAGTTTCTTATTTCTCTCTTTTTTTATACAAAATATTATACTTAAGGGCGTTGACTGTGCTGCACAACTCATCATCTAAAGGAATGCTCATAGCCTCTTGCTATGCCCACTGCCAAACTGAAATGCAGGAGACATGGTTGAGAAGTGACTCACCATTGCTGGCCAAGACAGTAAGAAGCTGCATATTTTTTAAAAATTTCATGAATATTCTGCAGCTGATTGGTCTGCATAATATTCTGCATTTTGGTCTTCTGAAAATATAACATTTCATGAGTTCCTTATGTGGATTTTAGTTGGTTTTTTTTTTGTCTTTCCTTCATATCCTATCTAGCTGAATAGCTGACTGGTCTGCATAATATTCTGTAGACAATTGCAAAGCCTTTCCATTAGATAGTGTTATGTGTTGAACACGAGAGAAGATCGCCAGTGAGCTCCCACGGTGGTTGTTGGCGTCTCTGGTGGTGGCACCTGCAAGGATTCCGATACTTAAGTCAGTAAGGGTATAAGTGTGAGTGAGAATGAAAGAGAGCATATGTACCTAATGAGTGTGGAGTCCTTTATATAGAATGTTTTGGAAGAAAATTCTGTTAGAGCTAGGTGCCACGTGATAGCATGTGTTTAGGTGCTTTATTACACGCTTTCCTTGCCGTTAGGTGCTTTTCATGCTTTGTCGGGATAGACGTAAAGTCGGACCGAAATAGCAAGGAATTTCTATCTGGGGTGTCCATGGTCGTGCCAGCTGAAGTAGGCGGCACGTAGGCCAAGCTAGAGCTGTGTGTCTGAATAACCTCTAAAACAGTTGCCCCTAAGCCGGTGATGCTTAAAAAAAAAATCGTCGGCTTAAGAGCCTAGGTCGATCCCAGAACAGATAGATTGTCCTTACCCTCGCAATCTCACTTGTCGCAACCGCATTATTGAACCACAAGACAACCACCCAGGAGTATAAATTCATTTCATCAAAGTTTAACTCATATGTTTCTATCCATTTCTTGTTTCTGCAACTCAATAAAGTTTTCTTCAAGTAAGTTAACTACTCTCAAGATAATTCATACTTGGGGCTCATTTTGCAGCGTGTTTGCCTTATTGATGCAAACGGTGACCTTAAATGTAACAGAAGAGCGTTAGTAGTAAGATTTTTTTCCAGTTACTATGGTAGCATGGACCAGTGGTTTTACTATCTGTCATAGTTGTATTAGTGTCCATTTTGTGACTTGTATGTATTTAGAAGCAGAGCATGTTAAAAAAGAGTGGTCATTAATAAGTACATTTTAAAAGCATGAAATGAAACTCTTGGATATACATTTAGAACCTCACTTCAATTATACCCCGTATTTGAGCAAGCAGTAAATTACCTGCTTTCTCTGGTAAGAAAAATATGGAGGAAGCTGCATATTAGGTTTAATTACCTTTGTGATCCTTATAGTTGCACAGATTTTTTCTTTTGATCTTTATAGTTAGAAATAATCTATTTTAGTCCTTATACATGCACTTTTGATATCAATTTGGTCCCTGTCGTTTTAAATTACCACAAATTAAATAAAAAAATATTAGAAAATGTCAATTTATGGCAGTTTTACATTGCCAATTTTTATTATGTGATGATTTTATTTCATGGAGTTAAGACACACTTGATGGGAGAGACCAAACCGATATTGAAAGTGTATGTATAAGGACTAAAATAGATTATTTCTAACTATAAGAATGAAAAGAAAAAATCTGCACAAGTATAGGGACCAAAAAAGTAATTAAACCAAGCTTATTGAATTGTTTTCTTAAACCTTTTACTATTATATTAGGAAAAGTAACTTCTGCTACAATATCACTCCCCAATCTAACAAGATTATTTTCAAATTATAAATCTGCAATCTCAGCTTCAATAACTTTGTGCATTTTTCTTGCCATGTGGAGGGATGGTAGGAGGGAAGAAGGTGACTTATTGTGGCTATGTTTTTACATTAATTATAGGTTCCTTTTGTGGCTCTCTTTTATGTTATTTTGGGATCAATAATTGCAAATTACTACTTTACAAATAACAATTATGTGGTTTTGCAACTTTACTCATAGTGTAATGGTAAGCAGATGACTTACCTCTTGGCAAGTAATCTAGGTGTACTTCTTGAAATATCATTTGGGACTAGGAATATTGTTGCAGTTGCACACAATCTTGCTTTAAAATAGCTATGTTAGTATTCTATGGTTGTATAAATTAATTTTTCTCTTCTTATCCTCTATCTCTTTGGGTTTATTTATCATATAGTAGCAGTTAAGGCTAGAAGTGATTCTAAACCTAGCTTAATCACAGCTTTATAAGAAATCAAGTTCATTTCCTTGGCTCAATCTCAACTCTCGAACTCACTTTAAGCTCGCAAGCTACTCAAGCTTTATGGATCAATGTCGAGTTGTGCTTATTGAATATTTTAAACTTGATGAGTTGCTCAAATTTGTAATTTAGTAAAAATTCATGTTTTGTTTTTCAAATATTCAATTGAAAATAATTTAGTCAAATAATGGTCCATAGTTGGACCGCAATGTGTGGATTAATGAAGCTTTTATTTTATATTTATTTAGGTTTTAGGCGATAATACTAAAAAAGAGGTTTCGTCCTAAATATTGGGATGTCTTAAAATAGATGCAGAAATAAACCTGAGTAATTGTATTTCTTCATCTGTACAAATTTGGATAACTTATACTCAATTGTTAGTTACTAGGATTGCTGTTGACTGTCATTTTCTTCATCATTACCATTGTACATATCTAAATCTGTTGATGTCCTAATAAAGGCAAATTCTAATGAATTGCAAGCAATTTTATATAATCTAATAGATAATAGTGACAGAGTAGGAGCAACATATATTCCCAACAGAATAAGTTTAACTGACTGTCTGGATTAAGTTGAAAACTTGGTTTGGCCTTGTTGCAATTAAGCTATTCTGCAACTTTTTACTTATTTGAAATTTATATTGGATATATTATGTATGTTGTTTATCTTTTAACTTCTGGTTATTTCACATATGTATAGATAAATAGTGTGAACACCCAATTATATCCGGGTTTAATAAAAAAGAGTAAATAAAGTTTCAAGAAATAGAAATAAAAATAGAATTAAACAAATAAGTAATAAATAAAAAGGAGAAACAATTGGGCTCAAAATAGTTTTTGTTTTGCTTGTTTATTCTTTTATTTGGACTCACATCTTGGAGGCCCTTGATCTAATAATAATAAAAAAAAAAAAGTAAAAAATCATTATGACGCCCTACACCCTTCACTCACGTGTTCACACCCGCCTCACGTTTTTCTCATATGCGTGCCTCACCACTAGATGCATCACCCCACATGCATACACATACCTCCCATTAACCCATGCATTCAGCATAACATAAAATAAAAAAGGGGACGAAAGCAGAAAACGTGAAGAGGGCCAGTTGATTGAAGAAACTTGTAAAACAAGTTTCTAAAAACTTGTAAATAGGAGGAGGAGAAGGGAATGCGGTGGAATAAAGAAGAAGGAAGAGGACCAGTGTTAAGAGGGAGTAACATTGGAGGACGGAGACAATTTGCGATAAAGTGAAGGCTTCGAAGGTATTACTCTTTGCCCTCCTTCATTCTATTTGCAGAAGATCCTCTATCTCTAAATTGCCTCGTAGCCATAGGATAATTCTGCAATTGATGATTGCCTCTTGAATCTGTGCAAAAATGAATTGATGTGTGTATTATATTCTCCTCTTAACCTGCAATACTCTGTTCCCTGAACCGCATGCCAATATTCTAGTCACAATTTAATCTCAGGATCTCAAGTACTATACAATCATTCGTTAATGTATCGATTCAATATGGCAATCAAAATCATGTATATTACACAATTCCACATTCACAATTCCCCTCTTATGTTTTTCATCCAAAAAAGTCACTCGTACACTGAACCATCTTCTTTTTCCACATTCACAGACCGTGCATTCATTTTAATCCACATCCAAAAAAAACCAATCAAAAATCAATGGATTCATAAAGCAAGACTGTGCACAAAATAATTTCCCATTCATTCACCTTAGTTGACCAAAACTGTCGTAATCCATTTGTTATCTTTGTGACGCGCAATCGTTTGGTTTCAATGAAACCCGCACATGTAAGGTGTCTCCATTTCACTGGTGTCAAGACCGTCGTTGCCAAACACTACCAGTTTCAATCGAGTCTGTTCCTGCTTCACTATGCGTATGTAAACACGAAAACTCCATTGCCGCATGCCACCAGATAGTGATGCATCAATCACCAAGAGTCGACGGCTCGAGGTTATCGTCGACACTGTCTCCACAAGACCTCCATCACACCGCCGACGCATTCCCGATGTGTCTGCATTGTTGTTCCGCCCTCACTCTTCTTTTCTGCAGCGGCAGCACAGGGTTCTCGAAAGGGACTCGTGGGAAAGGGTAGTGTGCCAATAACTTCCTAGACCCCTCTGCAGTGACGAGATGGGCTTGGGCCCAAGGGTTAACGGGTTTGTAAATAGGTAAAAGAATACAAAGCTTGGCCCACTATGCTCTTTCATTCTCTCCGTCGGAACCTTCCGTCTTTCCCATATATCCCAGTTTTATGAATTTGGTTAAATGACAAATAAAAAAAGAAGAAGATACGATTAAATGTTTGCTAACGTATATGCAATAAGGTTTTGTTTGGCTTTTCCTTTTTTTGGTCAAACGTTTAAATAATCAAAATATTTATTAATTAAGGAAAAATGATTATCCTTTTTTTTTTTTTTTGGTACTAATGTAATGAAACTTCCGTATTTTCTCTTGGATCCTATTTTCCAATATTAATTAATTAATAAGACATTAACTAGTAATAATGACTATTTTAGATGCACTTTTTATTTGGACATTATTAAAGTTTTAAAATGGTAAACATTTTAGATGCACTTCTTATTTGGCTATCATTTTTAAATAAATATAATGTATATAATACAAATATTTTAATAAAAGTATAAAACAAAGGTTTTAATGATGGTCATTTTGGATGCACTTCTTGTTTAACTATTATAAAAATATTAAAAGGTTTAATGATAACTATTTTGGATGCACTTCCTAGTTGGTTATTGTAAAAGCCTTTTAAATAAAAATAATAAAAATTGAAACAAACTATTTTAAATAATAATAATAATAATAATAAAGGTTTTAGTAATATCCACTTTAGATGCACTTCCTAGTTGGATATTGCAAGAACCTTAAAAGACATATTGATAACCATTTTGGATGTACTTCCTATTTGGTTATCGAGTAAGCCTTTTAAAAATTAAAAAAATCAACAAACAAAATGATTTTTACCAAAGAACTACATAAGTTTGATTCCTTATTGTATCTAGAGATACATAGGAGCAGGGGTCCACTCCTGTCGATCTCAAAATTAATAAAATTAATACCTTTTCAAAAATAAAATACTTTCTTCTAAATTAAAATTATTTTGATAAATAAAAATGATAAAATTTGTAAATAAATAAAATTTTGCTAGGGGTAAAATAAATAATTTTGAAGCTATTTGTTTTTACACATTTAATTAGGGATAACCGTTTTTAAGACGGACGTTGTAGCGTGTTAACACCTTCCCTGTGCGTAACCAACTTCCGAAACCATATTTGGTCACAAAGACCATTTCTTTTTTTTTTTAAAGAGTTTTTCCAAAGTTTTCCTTAATAAACTTTGGTGGTAATTCATCTGATTTTTTTTTTTCGCCGTCTGGTCGTGATCCCGGTTGCAACAAATAGATTGTGTGAATATTTTTTGTGATGCTTTAGTTGACTATTTTGCTAATGGTTGGACAATTTATGAATAGGATGAAGTTTTGTTTCTTGTATTTATTATAAGCTAGAAGTACTTTGTCTTGGTGGTTAGATAGGTGATGATTTTCCAAAAATGGGGTTCATTCTCTCCTAAATATTGTTTGCTGGGTTGGTCTTTGGAAAGGTTTAAACAAAGTGCACGAAAATAAAAAACAGAATTAATTTATTCTTCAAACTTACATTAATTTAATTGACTTCAAAATTTTGTTACAATTATAGAATACTGGAAATGAATGTCTCTCTTTTTTTTTTTTTTAATTCTGTTTAATGTTTATTCTCCTTTTGATTGCATTTGACTAGCTAATGGTCTTAAAAAGGCACATTTTCTGTCTGTATACAAGAAACTTTTCTCTTGATCAATATGTCGTAACTGAAATTCTCACATAGTTGTTTTGAACTTTTGATCTTTTCTGTTTTATGCTTCCAAGATAGAAGCTTTGAACTTATTGTTGGCTATAAGGTTGCATACTAGGGTTATTTTTAAACGTGTTGAGGCTGAAGCATGTGGTTTAGATAAGTCTTTATTGGAAATTCTGATTTGTAGACATTGAATTAGGTAAATATATTGTTCAGCTAATCATTGAGAAGCATGTAAATGTTGAAAATAAAGTTTAACTCATTTTCTCCCTCGGTCATAGTTTAAAAGATGGGCTATCTATGTATGTTAAAAGCTTAATTAGAGAAGTTTTTGCAAATTTCAAGTATGAAATATTTTTTACATTTTTTTGTTACATTTTTTCTTACATATTTATTTAAGTCACAAATTGACAAACATATTAGCTTGTTCTTTGGAAGTTAAAAATATACAATGCCATAAATAATGCACATTTTTTAGTTTTTAGTTCTAGCGGATCCTAACTTTGATTATTTTTTTTGCACATGTGCAAGCACTTCCACACAGATTTCGGAATCAATTAGAATTGGACGAGTGTTTTCTATTTTATACCTCATAATGGTATACTATAGCATCTTATTTTTAAGAAGACAACTCTTGCATTACAAACTTGTAATCTTGTATTAATGGCATCAGGGTTGAAGCTAATTAATTACCTTTCGTTTATAGAGGGATATGGCTGGACCTTTGAGCATGATGTATTTATTGTTTTTGTTTTAGTTTTATTATGTTGCAGTTTTTGCTGTTCTTGGTTGGTGCTCCATTGAATTCTTATAATAGAATCTTATCATTCTTTTTAATAAAAATATTTGCTAGGGATTATTTTGTGTGCCAAAATTCAAAACTTTGGAAAAGCATATATACTGATCTTTCCAATTTAGCATCTCACTGTTAAAATTTTAACTGCTCTAATTTGTTCAATCTTGCCCTTCTAAATTTTACCCTTCTAATGTGTGAGCTACTTAAAATGTTGTCTTGAACTGTGCTAGGTTTTGGCAGAAAAAACAAGGTTCTTTTTAAATTTTAGATCTACAGCCCCAGCTTTAAGCACATCATGGATTTTCATGGTATGCAGAGGGATGAAAGGAAGAAAGATGGAGAATTCAGATCACTTTTTTTCTTGCCCAAAATCTGATCAGCTTTGGTCTTTCTATTTATGCTTGGCTTGGTGTTTCTGTTGCTCTACCAAATGATGGAATTGGCCATTATTTACAACAGGGAAACTTTTTGCATGGAAAAAGGTTTAGAAACTATTGTTACATTGTTTTGCATACTGTAAAGTCGTCAATCCGGTAGATGCATAACAAGATATTTTGAGGGGGTAATTTTGACCCGCTTAGTTTATTGGAGATTGTTAAAGCTAGATCTTGGTCTTGGTTAATGGTGAGGAAGGGAGGATATTTTTGTCAGTTTTCTTATTTAAGTTGTATTTCTGAATGTTGCTGGCCAAGTGCATTGTGATCAATTAGCTTTTGGAAGTTGGCTGGGGTACGAGTGTTCTTAATACATCAGTTTGTACAGTTGGCTGCTACTTCATGACTATCCACACTGAATTTAGTATAATGTAAGTAATTCTTGTGTTTGGTTGCTGCTTGGTGTGTATCCCCAATGGAGCTCTAATATAATAGAAAATATGAAATTTTATTGATAATTAACTGTACAGGGGTTCCTCCTTTTTATAGAGGGAATTACATTAGGTCAGCATACTAAATTAGGGAAAGAAAATATGAGAATAATGAATTACCAAAAATAGGTTAAACTAAAAAAGGAACAGAATAATTATACAGGAAAACGGAATAATTACTAACTATATAGGGAAACAAAATAATTACTCAATTAGAATTAATTATAGAAATATTTCATGGTATCATATACGCTTCGTTTGGTGGGAAGAGGAAAGAAGAACAAGGAAATAGGCAAATTTGCCCGCTTTGGTAGAGTGAATTTGCGAAGAAATTTTTGAAAAAAAAGTGAATAAGATTTGCAAAGAAATGATACAACCGAACAACAAAATTGATTTTGTTGATTCATAAAATCGATTTTCACTCTATAAAAGCTTTCTACTCACTATTGTGTACACATTGAAAATTGATTTTGGCAAGTATGAAAATCGATTGACTTAAATATATTTCAAGTTCCTGCAAATATGACTCTATTTGGTTTAGTTCTTGCAAAAAAATTTGTTACTTTTAGATTCTTGACATTTTCTTAATGTTCTTTTTTAGTCTTTATCATTAACTCTAGTTAGTTTAGTGCTGACATGACTACCAAATTGAATAGTATTAATTAAAATAATTAAGGTAATGAATAATATTTTAAATTAAGATAATTAGATTATTTTATATGCGAAATTCAATTAAATAATGTATTTATTATTTATATAAATAAGGTAATTATATATAATTTACTTTTATAATTATTTTTAATTTTTAATATATTATGAACAATGATTTTTATTATTTTTAATATTGTTCTTACTTTTTAATTCACTAATTTACTTTTAACATTGTACTTTTTTAAAAAGAATTATAATTTACTTAGATGCTTTTAATTTACTTTTAATATATTGATTTTGATTTTTTTTACATTTTAATTCATTAATTTTGACCGATTGTAATTTATTTTATTTTTTTAATATGTCACAAGCAATGATTTTGTCTCCAAAGACAAAGTAATATATTAAAAGTAAATTATAATCATCTAGTTAAATTATCATTTTTTAAAAGTACAATGTTAAAAGTAAATTAGTAAACTGAAAAGTAAGAATAATATTAAAAGTAATAAAAATATCTTTTCATAATATATTAAAAATTAAAAATAAATTATAAAAAAATTATATGTAATTACCTTATTTATATAAATAATAAACACATTACTTAATTAAAATACGTCCTTAAAATAATCTTATTATCTTAATTTAGAATATTCTTTATTACCTTAATTATCTCAATTAATTTTTATTTTGTTAGTTATGTTAACACTAAACTGGCTAGAATTAGTAAGAAAGACTAAAAGAGAACACTACCAAAATGTTAAGGATTTAAAATTAACAAAAAAAATTGCAAAGATTAAAATCAAACAGAGTTATATTTACAAGGACTTAAAACATATTTAAGTCAAATCGATTTTATCAAGTTTTTTTTTTTTTCTGTTTCTTACTTTTTTTCTATTTCTCTTCAATTAAACAATTTTAATTTTCACTATATTTCTCACCTATTTTTCTTCTCTTCTTTTCTCACATCTTTTTTTTTTTTTATTTCTTTTTTCTTTACCAAACACACCTATAGAAATTTAATCCTCTTGGACACCCTGTCGACAAATATTGAGACAAGCCTGCAGTGCTATGATTATTTCGCCTTCTGTGATACCATATTGACTATTCGACACTGGCCCAGTTTTCTTAGCAAGTTGGTAGCCTTATGTGTAAATTCCTAATTGGGGTATGATGTCACTGATAAGAAGGTGCTCTGTGGTTGGTCATGGGTTACTCTGTCATTCTGACACTTTCCAGTATTGTTTCTTTTTGTATTAAGTGCATTCTCATGTAAGTATTGGGGGGTCAGTTGTGCTTTAGGTTGGATATGTATTCGGCTAGCAGGGGTTTAGTGCTACTGATATGGGTGCATTTTTGTTTGTAACAAACTCTCTTGCGGAACTTGACTTGCGCATATCTTGTTCAACTCAAGTCTATTTTGCTTTATTAAAGTTAATTTTAGCTTGTCAAAAGAAAAAAGGGGCATTATTGTAGCAACAGTGTTTTTCTTCTTTTCTAGGTACCCTCAGTAAAAGACATTTTTTTGCCCTTTGATGGCTCTTATTTAGGTTCTTTTGGGAACAATAGTAGCAACTTGTTACTTAACAACTACTCTGTTTTGCAACTCTACTATTTGTGTTTGATAAGTAACAGATTCATTTAACCTCGTTATAAGTAATTAGGCACACTCTTGCAGCACTGTATGGGTATGTTAGGATTGTTGTAGTTGTGTCATGATATTACTCATAGTCTTTTCTTTATAGTTTATTATGGGTATTAGTACAAAGTATCCACCACTAGAAACAATGACTAATATCTGTTGGTGATTGTGCGCGCATACAAAGTGGATATTCTCCTTTTAACATGGTCTATTCCATACTCAAAACTAGGATTCAAACTCTAGACAACTTGACTAAAGGATACAAATCGTTACCACTTGTGCCAACCAGTACTAGTAATATTACTCATAGTATATTTATATGGTTGAATGGATTTTGTTTTTTTCCCCTTGTCTTTGGGTTTATTTGTTTGATAGTGCGACAGTTTTACCCATCTTGGACAAGACTAGGATAAAGTAGAGAACTTCATTGGTTTTCGTGCAAATGTTGAGGCAAGAGCAATCATTGGTCTACTTATTCTCTGCTTTGGTCGGAGCAGGTGACAATGGTGAGGTTGTGGTGGTTGGAAAATTGAGATTCATTAATGTTTTTAATTTATTAGATATGTGATTGTTTTATATTTTGTAGAATTAAATACATATAGGTACAAGGTTAGATAAATCTGCCACAAAAGCAGAAGACAAACATGTTTAAATTGAAAGACTTTATATGTTAAAGTTGAATAAGGACAAACAAGCAAGACAAGTTCGTGTGTGAAACATAAGAAAAGTCATACTAGGGGCTTCATTTCAATGTATAGCCCTTTTCAGAATTTACATATGCTTCGGGGTGAAACAATAATTTTGTGTTTTGACTCTACGTGAAAGAGAAGAAATGCTTGCAAGCATCACATTTCTCACCCAATTAATATACTAATATTATCACCCAAGTACAAAACCAGGTTGATAATTATGAATATCTATGACAGTTCTCTGTTTAAGTCCTCCATTTAATTTTAGTGTCCTTTGACTCGTGCAATATTTGATGAATTAGTTTTCTTTTCTTAGACCTTCTACTTTAGTTACTGGCTAGTACTTAGGCCCCTGCAACAGAGGGTATTCTCAAATTACACATGCTTAAATATTACTAAAGCGAAAGGTACCTGTCATTCTATTGTTATAACTATCCGTATTTTTCACCAACACTTATCTGTGTTTTCCATCAAATTGCGCAACTTTATTCACCAATTTACCGTTCATCACTTTTCCTATGTAAAATGTGTAGTGAGAAATAGCATCAATCTTCTAAAATAAATGTCCCAGCTGTTCACCTATAGTGTTAAAAGAGTATTGTTATTTACTACTGAACTCCCTAACGAGTTCAAAGAGGCGGATTCTACGGTAGACCATCAAATTAAGTGGTCTACCGGTGAACCACTAATTTAAACCATTAGATATATAAATAAAAAAAATCAACGGTTGAGATTGTAATCAAATCAACAAATCTTAACCGTTGATTTTTTTATTTATATATCTAACGATTTAAATTAATAGTTCACCGGTGGACCACCTATTTGATGGTCCACCGTAGCATTTCCCGTTCAAAGAATCATTGTTATTTTCACTTCATATTTAACGGGAACTTACAAGGTGGTGAGAATTTTTCGCCTTGGTTAGATAAACATTCAAAAGTTTCCACGGTATTCCCGTTCATGCTATCCAACTGGGACGGAATGATGGAACATACTTGAATGGAACTCTTAATTGTTTAGCACTTGCCAACTCTCATGTTGATTATGATTGGGATTATATTACCGTTACTTATCATTGTTTATGATATATCATGTAAATTGATTTAAAATCCTCGCCATTTTATGTAGAGAATTGATGGAAGCTTAGTTAATTTTACTTTATTGTTGGATGATTAACTATTGGCTCTGGCGAATATTTGGAACCAAACTGTGGATTGACGAAGGTTTGATTTTATTACAAGCTAGAAGATAATTTACGAAAACGAAATTTATTCTATCCTGAATAATCTATCATTGTGTTGGTCTTCAGACAGTCTTCAAATAAATAACTTAAGCAATTCTATTTTACTAGTTTGGATAAATTGGCTTGTACTCAATTGATCAATGTTATTTTCCCAGATATTCAAACATGATGCTTTCTTCACTATTACTATTGTGCATAGATATTGTTGTGTGGTGAACACAAGAATAGATCTCCGGTAGGCTTCCACGGTAGTTGTTGGTATTTCCGGTGGTGGCACCTGCAAGGACTCTGATGCATAAGTTAGGGAGGATTCAAGTGTGAGTGAGAATGAGAGAGTGCGTGTACTTGATTTTGTTAGAGCTAAGTGCCACGTGACAGCATGCATTTGGATGCCTTCTTACACGCTTTCCTTGCCGTTAGGCACTTCTCATGTTGTGCCGGGATAGAAGTAAGTCAATCCGTGGGGGATTGCTATCCGAGGTATCCGTGGTCATGCTAGTTGGGGTAGGCGACATGTAGGCTGACTTAGAGCTATATGTCCGAGTAACTTCCAGAACAGATATATATGAATCTGGTGATGGTTTGAAACATGGCAAACTCTAATGATTTGCAAGCATTTCTGTATAATTGAAGAGTCAAGTATCAACACCACTGCGCCATATATTTTTACAATTAACACTTTTACATTATTGTTTTATTAGTTTTAATTTTTGAAATAATATTCTATGACCATTTCTTTATCTTACAAATATTTATAGACAAATGTAGACTAACTATCTAACATAAACAGTGTCCTTTTCTTCGTTTGGGTTTTTCTTTTCAGTAAAGTGAAATATGCTTTAATTTCATCTTGTAATTTTTAGATTATATGTTGTAAACTTCCTGAAACTAATAGAAGAACACAAAGCTCTAGTGATTGCTTCTGACATGTCATTTGTGAATACCTCCTTTGTCATTGATTCAATGTTGCTGTTGTTGATGCCCACAATTTGGTTACTTATAGCTTTTGCAAAATTTTAGTTTACCTTAATCTCATATAGTTTATGTTTTCTTATAAACTCTTCAAACCAATCTTTATGAATGAGAATGATGTAAAAGATTCTCCATGCCTTATTTAGTACACCAAAATACAAATTTTAAAATTAAAAAAAAAAGATTAAAAGAGTGGCTGAATAGAGGCAAGCTACTCCAAGATTAAAAAAAAAAAGAAGCATAAAGATAGTTTTTGCAAATGAAGCAATAGATTTGAATTTTTTTTTTTTTATTTTGCAAGCTTCTGAAACTAGGTATATGAAGGTCGGGGAGCAAAGGTGCAAGGCGCAGGTAGGATCATTGTGTGTTGATGGCACCCAAGGTATTGATGGGGTTTGCAGGTGTAGAGAGAGAGAGAAAAAATTGGTGCAAAAAAAAAATGAAAAAAAAATTGGTGCAGATGGTGCATTATATGATTGTGTGGATGAGGTCAATCTAACAATAAGTAAAAATAGTACACGATAGATCACTTATGAAGGTAGTCCACCTTAGCCTTCGTCAGAAACATAAATAGATAAGAATTTTTAGAAGTATAAAATAAAAAAAGCACATTTACTAAGGATTAAAAATGTATTTAATTCTTTATTTAAGGTCAAACTTTTATGCCTTGAATTGGAGTATGCGCAGACCCATCGGCCCTCTATTCATTATTTTAATGTTGTGGGATTTGAGCATAATTATTATGATATCCTCTTTATCCTCAATCAAATTGTCCTTTTTTTTGGTTCCATGCACAGCATTATCCAACACTTGGAAACATATTTCTTTCCCATGTTAGGGGGTAATTTGAAATCTATTTCATATACAAAATTTAGATTAATTGATTATATTTTAATAAAATTAGTTTGATAACATATACATGTTTATTGTTATGTGGTATAATATCTGCATTACATAGGGTAAAAAAGCATATGTAGAAATATATATTAAGATTTACATCAAATGAGTGAAAAGTTTACTATCATAGATAATAACATAATTAAATTTGATTTTCTTATGCTTAGATTGTTTAAAATATATTAAAAATTAAATTGGTTTATATCGTAGACAAATATCATTTAGAAGTTGTTTCATATTAAAAAGATTAAAATATAGTTTATATTCATTTTTTAAAAGATGAGAGTGTATATTTTAAAAATTAAATGAAAGAAAAATGTAATTAAGAAACTCTTAAAACGAGGGAAGTGTAATTATTTATTTATTATGCTATTGGTCTATAATTTTACGAAATGAAGAATATTAAACAGTTTCCTAACACAACAAACAGCCGAAGAAAAAAATAAATACTTGAAATCCGTTATGCAAACAAACAACACCATGTTATTCTTAAGCAATGCACATCAACATCCAAACATATATTACATCAAGAAAAAGGAAACAAATATCCGCACATTACATTAGGCAGAAGCAGAAAACAAACTTAACATTAACAACGGAAGTCTTTATTCTTATCAGACCATCATATTATTAACGCTTTTAAAATTCATCGTGTTGATCCGGGTCGTGATCTTGTCCATGACCGTGATGATCATGAGTGTCAAGCCCCTTATTCTTAAGAGGTAGAATACTACGAAGAGAGGGCCAGTTGGTCAGAATGTGCTTTATATTGCCACCAACAATGTGATCATCGGTTGTACCAGGAGCAAAGTTGATGAGTGCATATAACTCTCCTTTAAACAAGTAGGCTTCATCCTCCCTGTGAGAAGCAAAGGCCGCATCAATCTCACTTGCAAAGACGGTGCCAAGCAAACTGGGAAACCCATCAGTGATGTTACGAATGGCAATGAGATTCTTGGAATCATAATCTACAAGGGCGTACTTGTCACCTCTGAATAAGTACGCTTCATGGCTCCTGGTTGACCTAAAAGCAGCGTCTATGCCATCCTCAAACACCGTATCCTTGAAGAAGGGAAACATGGCAGCAATTGTCATAGGACCTGAAAGTATTTTGTCATCTGTAGTTCCTGGAGCATAGTCTATGTAGGCGCAGAGGTTGGCAGCAAAGATGAATGCTTCAGTTTTGTTGTGTAAAAAGGAAATCCTGTGTTATAATCAGTGTCAAAGGCACAATCCATTCCTTGTTCCCCGAATGGGGTATCAATAAGTGATGGAAACCCTTCACAAATAAGAAGTGGTCCATTCACAATCCTGTCATCAGTTGACCCCGGAGCATAATTCACAAGCGCATACTTATTTTCATGAACAAATAGGCTTCATTTGTCCTAGTTGAACGGAATGCAGCATTTATATAACTAGGTACCTCTACAACTTTACGAGTATACCACTCAAGAGCAGCATCCAAGCTGTCATCTGAGACTTCTCTTTTCTGTCTTCTAGTTCTAGGCGTAAAAATTTCTTCGGGGAGGTATCTCTCGTCGCCATTTTCATCCAGATAAGTATGTGTTGGAAGATAAGTTATGACCTCAGCATATGGATTTGCTTGTGATTGAAATGCCCATTTATTATTAGCCTGATTTCTCTGGTGAAGCTCACATGGCTGCAAAACAAAAGCCAAGTTGAAATCAGTATTAAATTACTCATCATTTATTTCGAGTTCCTTGATTTATTTTACATTTCAAAAAAAATATACTATACATGTTCAGGATATATGTAGAATTTATAATATTTGAAATTAAGACAAGCTACTAACTTTGAATCAACATGACGTATGGCAGCGAATTCTATACAAGAGCGAATGTATTGAGGTGCAATACCACCCACAAAGCAAACTTCAGCTTGAGAAAGGTGAAGATATTGATTCCTAAGGGTCACAGCAACCCAAATACCACCAGGTGCATAGATCTCATAGCGATAGAATTGCATGTCTTCTCCTCGTGGGAGGGTACGCATAGTTGGGGTTGGACGCCATTCATCATTAAGAGTGGTACTAACGAAGGCATGTGTTCCCCTCCTACTTGGATCAAGAGGCGCACCGGCACGGTGGATAAAGCTATCCAAATTGTAGTAGGTGTTGTTGGGAGTGTCTCCTTGAGCTCTTGCTTGGAAGCCATGTACAAAGATCTCTTGAGGAGGTCTTGTGTCCCAACGGACCAAGGGGCGGCGTATATCATAGAGTGTATTGCTTGGTCTATACACAATTTCGTTCAAACCTTCGTTCAGATTGATGCGGTGAACCATGTTCACCAAATTCTCAGCTGCAAGTCTATCTTCTTCCCCTACAGGTGTGGAAAATTTGCAGCACACCCTCTGCCGGGAGAATTTGGAGGAATTGACATTTCTTAATGGAAGAAGAAAGCTAAGCTTTAACTAAGGAGTTGGTTTTTCAAGGATAATGCATCCAAGTGCAAGGCTGAAAAATTGAAATGCAAGACAAGAGACGCAACGAGGTAGTGATTGAAGGGTTAAATAACTTCTTATTGATAATGTTGTTGGATACCCAAGACACTTATTTATATTGGGAGTGGGGTAATATAGCAATTAAACATCTTCACATATGATACACCTCATCCCTACTTGCTATTTTTTTATTTCCTTTTTTTCTTACATCTTATTTTTTATTGAATTTATACTTTTCTCTTTTTTTTCTCTTTTTTTTTCTAGGTATGTTAAGAGTCTCACATTGAATGGAATAAGAAGATTGATATGATACTTAAGCCAAGAGTCTCTCTCACCTAATGAACTAATTTTTTGGGTTGAGCTTTCTTCTTATACTTAAGTCTTAATAATTGGTGTTCTTATTAAAAGTTGGACTATAGAAAAAATTACCTATAAATTGGATTAAGATACAATATACCGAATATTGATAGATGAATGAAACCGTCATAAACATTGACTCTTAAAAGGCGTGACAATGTTAGGAGTAGCACGATGTTCCTTCCCTCGCTACTTACCCACAGGGGTTTGCCACCTCCCTCAGGTGCAATTAAATAAATTCCAGTCGTTAGGTTATATGAATGTTTATGCTATTGCCACATGTCTTTGTTTTTTTTCACTATCACTCTGTCTCTTCTCTCTATTCCTAGAGGACACTCTCAAGTTAAAAATAAAACACTCTTTCTCCCTCTCTCTCCAAAGTAGGTCATTGAAGAATGGCAAGCCGTCACTGAAATTCCTACCACCATCCTTCCAAGACTGCCACCGCCATCCACTTTTGTCTATGGAACTCCCTCTCCTTGGCAATGGTGCATAACCTCTCTTCAAATGATGAAATTGCTATAGATTTCAATAATATTGAATATCCAGTAGATGTGATAGCAAATAAAACTACCACGATATGCAGACAAATGCATTTATGTTAAAATCACATCATAAGCAAAATGGGCTAAATAGATGATAAGCAAAAAACTAATTTGTATCTTATTCTTTTCTCACCGATGAACATTTATCTGTCTTTATAATTTCATCAGGTGCTCAAAAGAAGAATTCAAAACTTGTAGGAAGTTAATTCGAGTAGAGTGTTTTGTTTTTTGTTTGAGAGTGTCATCTACGAAGACAAAGAAGCGACGGTGATAGCAAAAAAAAAAGGGGGGGACATATGGCAATATCATATGCATTCATATAATCCAACGGTTAAAATTTAATTTACTACACCTACAGTTGACTCCAAAACAGGAGAGGATCCGTGCCCTTATTTTCAACCCCCACTTGGCCCCAACGTCTCTATTGATGTTCCCAACGCCACCCCACTGCCCAATTGCCATCAATTCCTTTAGCTCTCACTAACTTCCCTCACAATCAATCCTCACTGTCCACAAAAAAAACACAATCCTCGCACTTCACCCCCGTTGGCTAGACCTAGAGGACCAGGTCATTTCTCACTATAGAAAACACAATGGATTAATTTTTTGGATTGAGTTTTGCTTAAATCTTAATAATTGGTACTCTCGTTGAGAGTAGGGATGTGCAAGGCCAACCCAACCCGATGGCTCAGTCTGACCTGTCCTAATTGAACTCATAGATTTTTAGGTTCATTCGAATTTAAAGATCGGTTAGAGTCTAAAAAATTGACACAGTCAAAATTTCAGACCAAGTTAAGGTCAAACATAATTTGGTCCAACCTGTCCTTTACTCATTTATATCTTTACTATCTATTTTTTTTTACAGTACCTTTCATTTTGTGTTTCACTAAAAAATTTTAGCCCATTAAATTTTTTGTCTATATTATATGATTAATGCCAAAATTCTAGAGGTTTACAAGTAATTATCATTTAATTTATATGATATCTTGTATAATGATGAGATACAAATTTATTTTTCAAAACTCAATTACATTCATAGGAAGTGACAACTTATGTTATTTATATTTCGAGTCAATTCAGTTCCGTCTTAAATTAGTCCGGTCCTAATTTAATCTGTAGATCATTAGGTTCATTCGAGTTTAAGGACAAGTTATAGTCTAAAAAATTAGTTCAATCAAAATTTAAAAATGGGTTAGAATCAAATATAACTCAGCCCAACCAGTCTTTTGCTCACCCGTTGGATTACCAAAAAAACTACCTATAAACTAAATTAAGGTGAAATGTATACGTGAGTAAAACCATCGTGTACATCAGCTCTTAAAAAGAATTGACAATGTCAAGAATCTCGCAACGTTCCTCCTCCTCCACAGGTTTCCCACCTCCCTCGGGCGATTCAATCTATTCTCCTTGCCCACCACACTCTTTTTCAGCCTCCAACCCCACGTTCCTAATACAGCCCCACCACCCAACTCCCATCAATTCAAATCCCCCCAACTTGTAGCCTGCCACCTATCACCATATAGGACCCAATCCCACCTTTAGCTCCCACTGATTTCCCTCACAATCAATCCTCACCGTCCAAAGAAAATACAATTCCCGCACTTCAACCCCATTGGCGGGTCATTTCTCACCCGGGCGGCAATGATAGTGGGCTTGCTAACCCACTTCAATTACATGGGTCCACAAGGCCCAATCATACTACTAATATAAATAGTATTTAAAGTAAAATTATTTTCAATATTGGTCCGGGTTGTGTGTTTGTTTGGCTTTCTTCGTTGAGACTCTTCATCCCGCATTTATTAAATGACGTACAAAACTTCCTCTATGTACTTTGCTAAAAGCTGTTTTCATGAGTGCCTTTTGCATAACTTCAGTGAGAGCAAGAGGAAAATCGATTGCTGGCCCAAACATACATGCACAATGCGTGACAAATGTACAAGCACTTATATCTGTTCACCTTAACACCTGAGGCGTGAATAGCAATAAATCTCTGAAGCAAAAATTTTTGAGGCCCATGATCACATGATTTGCACTGTTACAGCCCACAAGAACCATTCTCATGCACACAAGTCTACTTCTCTTTACTTGTCACTTTATGTACATTGCTAAAAGCTGTTTTCATGAGTGCCTTTTGCATAACTTCAGTGAAAGCAAGAGGAAAATCGATTGCTGGCCCAAACATACATACACAACGCGTGACAAATGTACAAGCACTTATATCTGCTCACTTTAACAACCACCCGAGGCGTGAATAGCAATAAATCTCTGAAGCTAAATTTTTGAGGTCCATGATCACAAGATTTGCACTATTACAGGCCCACAAAAACCATTCTCATGCACACAAGTCTACTTCTCTTTACTTGTCACTTTAAAAGTTATTTAACACATTTTGATATATAAACACTTAATAAAAAATCAAACCAAGCAATGTGAGACTCGTGCCTTTTGAAATACCTCATTACATACAACAATTATAAACTGAACCACATTATAACTTAGAATGAACACAATCAGCAATTGTTGAACCTATATATCATTTGGCACATTAATTATAATCTCTATCGAAAAGTTCATCATTTACTTGGCATTACATAATATTATGATAGAATATCCTGAATGAACTGAAGTGATTGTATGAGTATGATAGAATCCCGAATGAACTGAAATATATAGGAAAATAATGCATGATGAACACCTATGTATGTGCTATATTAGACACTTAGAAAGAGATATAAAAGAGACAGAAGTATAAATATGATAAATGATTTGATGTGATAAGAAAAGAGAGATAATAAGAAATAGAAAATACATGTCAATTAAGTGTATATACTGTACTAGTGTTCATATATCATTACTCATTGAAATGTATATAACCCTGTGAAGACCTCAGTCTTTAACATTTCCAAGTAGTGTCATTTTATGGTGCATTGAATTTCATTGTAATAACTTACGTCCATCAAATAATTACAATTACAGGAAGCAATAAAATGAAAAATGATAACGGTGCGTATATATATGCCGAAAAAGTTTGCGAAGTGATCTGCTTTCAGCCAGAGGATGCTCAGCAGGAAGTTCATATAATTTGGTTTAAAACCTGGGAAAATCCATTAATTCAAATTCAATTTGACATACCTTTTTTTAAGAAAAATAACTTACCCTTTCGCAATGACCCAAAATAATCACGGTGTGAAAAGTAGTTATTTTGTTAATAATGTTATGCTTCTCTCGACTTTTAATGAAATAGTTAAATCTTACAAAAAAATAACAATATTTTTATCATCATTATTTATTTATTTTATTGTGTGAATAGTAACTATATAATAATAAGAAAAAAGGTACACGTATCAAACTAAATTTTATTGCATTAAAATGGAAATAAACAATAACCTTACTTCCTTAAATATAGTTGCTCCGGCCGTTTTAAAATAATTATTGTTATCTTTAACATTTTTCACAAGATTAATAAAATAATTAAAAAAAATTATTCAATAAAAGCATAAGTTTATCTGAGTCAAGTCAGTTAACTTTTTGTCCTTTGATTCTATTAATATTCTCCCATTCCTCAATTTAACGTAAAATATTAAATGATAAGATAAAATTAAAACAAGTAATGAATGTCTTTTTTTTTACTCATAAAATAATAAATAATTTGAAGCAAACTAGTAACACAAGAGGGTCTAGTTTATAAATGGCTTTGCATTACTTAGTTAGAGAAATGTTTTATGGGCCTCATATCTTATTTAATGTTTCTTTTTTATAATTTTATGATTTTTAATAAATTTTAACTAATAAGAGAGTGTGTTCAAAAAGTGTGTTACTAGCACTCTTCACTTTGTTATTGCTATATATATATATATATATATATATAACTTTTAAGTAACTTTTAATTATTATTTATTCGGTTTTAACCTGCTGTGTCAAGTAAATTTAACTGAATGAAAATGATAAATCTCCACCATTCATTATTTAAATACTGTATCTAATGGTTATAAATAATGGTTCACCCGAGAACCACTTCTCCAGCTATTTCACCGTAGAATCCGCCTCCTTAGAGATGTTTTCAACCAGTCCAATGAGAAAGTCCTCGGTACTGCTAAACATTAGTGAACTGACACCTTCGTTCAGGAGAGGGTAGGTAATAGTTTTCAAGGAAGTCATTCTTGTCTATGCTAACCAACTATAAAGCCTCAAAATAACTACTCTTCACACCATCATTATTTCATTAGCGTTCTCATCACCAAGATATGCTCTCAATTTCTTTTGGTAGTCCTTGTACTCAACTTCTTTCCATAGAGGTATATGACATCCAGCAAAATACACATTGACTGGTTGAGGAGTATGGAAAGTGGAAACTCTCCATATATGCATGAAAGAATGGTTGAGGATAATAATTTTAGTACAACTTAGCTTTAGCCAAGGTAAATTAAATTATACAGAAAGACTTCCATGGCATTTCGTCTCTCAAATGTGTGGTGATCGAGTGAGACAAAATATTGCATAGAAGTAAAAGAAATGACAAACAATATTGGCAAAACTCTGCATGGCGTCCTACTTGCAATCTTACGCTAGTAACATCTTATATATCTTGCCAGCAACCTCTTTTTCAAAAATATACACAATCAATCATCACTGGGGCTCATTTGGGTTGATTTTTAGTTGTAAGTTCAAAAATTTTAAAAACTGCAACTAGATTTTAGTTTTTAAAAACTAGTTTTAATTTTTTTTTCTTTTCTAATTTTTGATGTCAAAATAAACTCACTTTGAAATTTCTTATCTTATTAAAGTTAGTTTAAAGATATGTTTGTGTGATGATGGTAATGGTGACGACAATAGTGACAGTGGCAACGGCAACGGCAATTCAGGTGATGCCGGTGGTGGTGGTGCCAATGGTGGTGGCAATGCCTGTGGTGGTGGTGGTAGCGAAAAGAACCATTATCAAACATAGTGAGGTGTGTTTTTTAAAATCTAAAAACAAAGTTCACAAATCTTTTTTTTTTTTTTTGTTTTGAAAATGAATGTACAAGTGTTTTGAAATTGAGTTAAAAATTATTTCAGCTCCATTTTAGTGAAACACGTTTTGTTTTAAAAATTACATTTGAAAACCAAAAATCAAAAACTAGCAACCACCCTAAACAAACAATTTCTCATTGTCTGACGTATATAGGAACCTATATATATATATTTAATTTTTGGGCATCAAATTCTTTCTTAATAGTAAGAGCATTGCATATATAGAGCAAGAATAGATTGAATATTTCTTATATCAAAGATCATAGTAAATAGAATGTCAAGCCTTCTATCAAAAAAAAAAAGAAAAAAGAAAAGAATGGCAAGCCTTTTAAGAGGTCTTCCTGACTATTGATTTGTCATTTATTCGAAGAACTAAAGAGAGAGAAGTTATACAATAAAAAGCGAAAACCAAGGTAGTAGCAAAAGGAGGTCCTTCAAAGCCTTATTGCAACCCAATGACAGCTGCAGTAACAGTCACAGTTGCTAAATGTGATGATGGCATCCCACCAGTCTAAAGTAGCAGAAAATAATGTTTTATTTTCAAGGTTGATTTCAAAAAAGGTGAATTTGGCTTTTCTAAATTACATGTAGATCAGGGATACCTATGTTCAAGGTTTAAGGTAAGGGGATCTCCCCTGTCTCCCTTTTTGTGATTATTGTTCATGACTTGTGTGGTTTGATGGATAATTAATGTGATTTCACTTGAAATTTTTTTGGTTTTTCAGTTAACGAGGGGGTCAACATCTTTTTGACACTGTATGTAGATGATACTTTGTTGGTTAGAGAGATTATAATGGAAAATGTATGGGATATAAAGGCTATCCTTCGAGATTTTGAACTTGTGTCTAAGCTAAAGATTAATTTTGAGAAAAGTACTTTATTTGGTGCCTAATATTGTGGAAGGTTCCTTTTTAGTGGCAACAACTACTTCTTGCATCGTGGCATTGGTAGTCTTCCTTTTACATTTTTTGGATTGTCAATAAGTGCAAACCCAAGAAAGTTTATTACTTGGGCACTAGTAATAGAGTCAATGAAGTATTGGATGACAGCATGAAAGGAAAGAAATTGTTTCTAGGTAGTTGCATTGTGTTGGTAAATTTTGTCCTATCACTATAAGAAATACTCGTATTAGCGACTGACATTTGTCACCGAATACCATCAGTTGCAATTAGCGACCGATTCAGCAACTGTTCAGGTTTTTAGAAAGAAAAAAAATAAATAAGATTAGCTACAAAATTAGCGACCGATTTGTCGGTCACAAACAACTTAAAGTAAATTCGGTTGCTAATTCGATGGCAGTAACATTTAAAAGGAAATGAAACAATATTAACATTTTGCGACGGAAGCTTTCGATCGCTAAAGTCATAAATTTTTTGCCACCGATGGTCTAAAATCATCATTAACAGTAATGTCACTAAACTCATCACAAAAAGTCAATAAAATACTATAAAATTAAAATTATTAATATTAGCAACATGATAATTATTTTATATATAATTAAAAATATGTATAGTAATAACATATAATTAAAAAATAATTTTACTATATTATTTTTTATATTATAATTTTTGATATTTTATTCAAAAAAATACCTAAAAAACATAAAGATGTCCTAAAATATAGTTTAGGTTTTTTATTTTTCTTTTAAAAATAAAGACATTTAACATGTTGGCATCTTATATATAAATAATAATAATAATATTCATAATATAATGTAAAATTAAAAATATGAATATTAATAATATAATAAATATTTTATATATAGTTACAAATCTAAATAATAATAAGTCTATAATAATTTTTTTGGCACAAAATAATTCTATTATATTAGTAACAAAATATATATTTCATATATATATATATATATATATATATTACTTGCAATAAATAATATATAATAAATATTTTATATATAATCACAAATCTAAATAATAATAAGTCTATAATAATTTTTTGGCACAAAATGATTCTATTATATTAGTAACATAATATATATTTCTTATATATATATATATTGCTTGCAATAAATAATGAGAAGAATATAATGTTAGAAATGTAAATATGAAGTGTTACATTAGTGTTTGACTAAGTCTCAAGTATAACATTGATGATCGATCAAGGTACAATAAGGTCTAAATGTAACACTAATTATTGACCAAGCCCTATTTGGCTCAATTATAGCATTAATGATTGACCAAGGTCCAGTTAGAGCAAAGTGTTACATTGATGAAGGACCAAGGCCCAATTGTAACTCTAATGATTAACTAAGACCCGATTAGATCAAAGTGTAACATTGGTGATTTAACAAGACCTAATAACGCCCAAGTATAACACTTATGATTGACCAACGCCTAATAAAGCCCAAGTGTAACATTGATGATTTCTCAAGGCCCTATAAAGTTGAAGTGTGACAATAATGATGCACTACTAGAATATCCATCCTACATATTAAATAAGAACTTAAACGAGAATGTTTTAGCTATTATTTTTCAGTAAAAGTATTTTTAGGGATTTTTTTAACCTCTTATCTTTTTCAATCTATCATTTTCAATATCTTTAGTTATAAATTGATTTTCAATTTTTTAAAAATAAATTATCAATAATTAAAAATTAACATTTTATTACAATAATTATTTATTATAAACTAGTATTTTAACATATGTATCACACAAATAAATATTTTTTTATATCACTTAAATTTATAATAAATAAATTCTTCTAAATATATAAATTATATTATAATTAAAATTTGTAATAAAAAATGTTTTTAAACATAGATTATATTTTAAATTTATAATAAAAAATTACTGTAATACAATATTAATTTTTAATTATTGATATTTTTTTAAAAAAAATATTAAAATTCAATTTAGAATTAAAGATATTGAAAATGAAAGATTAGAAGAAATAAGAGCTTGAAAAATCCCTAAAAACACTCTCATTGAAGAATGATAGTTAAAAACACTCTTGTTCAAGATATCTCCTCTCATTTAATATATAGGATGG